>WSYH01001673.1:35176-68533 GCA_036426205.1 Ascaphus truei
CTCATCGTAACCAGGTTGCAGATCGCATCAGGGATATTGTCGGGGGGTCAATTTTTATGCGAGCGGTGGTGTAGTATGTGCAGTTTAAAAAATAAAGGGATCGGTAATTACTTGAAACGACGGGCAATGGTAGGTTGTCTGGAGGAAAGCTTTCCTTCCGGTGAGTGTGTCGACAGAGGGGAATTGTCCACCTCCACTGGATGGTCTTAAAAAAAAAGAGGTTTTGTTGATGGTCTAACTAACAAAAGCTAGTAACAACTGCATTTCTTGGTGAGGGGTGTGCTTGGTGATGGAAGTGGGGCGAAGGTACCAATGCACACATCCAAATGTCACCCCCCTGCTCCACCAGCGTCGGGGAACAGGGGATTAAACACCGACACAAATAATTAAGCCCGCTATTTGTCAGCCTCCTATCTTGTCCCATCCGTGTATCCATCCGTTGCGCTCATATGTAGGCATCCGGTCATCCGTCTCCTATGCTATGTAGCTCCGTTGCTCCAAGTAGCAACCCCGATCCAGAAGCAGATTCTAGCTTTGTCAGCACAATAGATTCCCGGGGAGATCCTACAGTAGCCCATTCAGATCCGGTATACCGAGTGCTTGTAGCTATGGCATTCGGAGATCTGGGGGATGGTGCAACGGAGGATGAATGTGGGTTCTCTGGAGAGAACGCGGTCACGTGGAGATTTGGGAGGTGACCCTGGGGATGCCCTTACAGGAGAACTGCAAGCGTCGTCGAAGGGATGGATTAGGTGCCAGCTGATTTCTGTCTTCGGAGAGCAGAGTCGTCCAAGAAGCAAAGGAGAACATGTGCCTCGTGATTTCAGAGTCACATCATCTTCAGATGAACCGGAGAAGATGGGGGTGAGAGCTGCTTGAATAATTTACGGCAGCTGACAGCAAGCAGAGATTCGTCCGAAGCTTATTGGGAGCAGTGGTCCTGCGGATTCCGTTGAGTTGTGCGCCATTCGTTTTGCGTACCGACCTAGTACCTGTAATTTCTTTCTTCACATACATAGGCTGGACGTGTTTTAAAGCCTTAAGTCTTTTTGGGGGTCAGCAGAAAGGTTTTCCGTTTATAATGGCCTTACCTGTCGCTTTGCCTTTGGCTTGGAAACGGGTTACTGCCTTTCTCTTTTTCAGTGTGGCAGCACAAGCAAGGTGAGATGGTTCTGATTTTTGCTCCATAGAAACGGGGATGCTCCATGTAAGCGGAGAGCACAAATGCAGTATCTGGACAAATGGCTCATATAAAGATCAGCAAGTGGTGCTAGTCGCACGTGTACCACCTTTTATCATGGGCCCAGTGTAACAGGTGTTCGAAAAGTGAGGTGGTCTGTATATGTAGTCCTTAACCTATAAAACACCATCCCTATTTGTTGGATTCCACTGCACTTGAATACACACCATCGACTACAACATCGAATACACACATTCCTTGTGTTTGGTATTCCTTTCTAACATACCCGCAGCAATGTCCTTTTAGAAGATTTCAACGGATCTCAGCATGAGTAAGAAAAGGGTAAGATTACACGAGACGGAAAACGAATTGCAGATATCCTAGCGCTGGTTAACTGCTTCGGGCCTCGGGAAAACCCACCGTGTGACAATGCTAAGTTCGAATTTATAAAAGACTAAGCAAAAAGGCACCAAAGGTACACAATTCGTAAGTATTAATTTACTATAACTTAACCAAAAAAAATTAATATTAAAATATGTCATCTCAGCGCGCAATGGGCAAAGCATCGGAAAAGTAGTAAGTGCTGTAGTAATTGTACAGTATTACAGTACGATATCATGTATATGGTCACGATTTTTTCTTGTCCCAATAGTCCATAAGTATACAGTAGTTCGCAGTATACAGATACAGTCAGATTGTGGTTTTCCTGAAGAGTGTTTTTAACCCTTAATACGCTCCTCTCATCATTCTCCTCACTTATTCTGTCCACCAGAAGAGTAGTCTCCCTACAATGCAAAGAAATAATATTGTGTTATTAATATGCAGCAATATAAAATGTATACTGTATACTGCGCTCAAGGATATGCGCCGTCGCGCGGTGTGCCATTGGGATCATTGTCTGGCTAAAAGCGATGACCATTGGAAAGTCTCGTGTGGATGTATCGCACTCTCCACGGGCACAATGTGATCTTGGAAGAAATCTTTATTCATGATTCCTATAGCTAAGAAGAAAAGTGCTCAATTAGTACAGGTACAGTGCTAGGTCTAAGGCAACTAGTCAAGTACAGGGCATTAGGCGGCATATATTTAGAAATTGTAACTTCAAAGACGACAATGCATCCGGGTCCACGCCTAGAGAGGAACCCCACAAATGAGCTTCACAGGGTGTTTTGGCAGCGGCTTCAAACAGTAGCGGCCCTTTTTGTGGAACGGCCAAATCTTGGCAAATACTCCAGCGACACAGTAGACCACAGTGGAAGATTGCATCCTGGAAGTCTCACCGCTGTCGAATCCATGCTGGGGCCGTAGCACTCTTTTGATTTTGTTTGCGTCCCGTATCATGGGGTACGCTCTGTAATGACATGAATAAAAAAGCTTAGCGTCACAGCGCAGTACAGTTTGAAAACAACACTTTTAACTTTACAGTACTCCTGTACTGTCCAGTACTAACCCACACGTCCATATTTCCATCCAATTCTGCCGTATCATCTATTTATGCTGCTATCGGAGACATTCAGATTGTGGTTTTCCGGCCAGAGGTTTTAACCCTTAATGCGCTCCTATCACATTCTCCTACAATTATTCGCCACCAGAAGAGTAAGCTCCCTACATGAAAAGAGAAAGAAATAATATTGTGTTATTAATATGCAGCAATATAAAATGTATTCTGTATACGTACATGTAATGTTGTAATATACAGGAAATATAAATATACAAAAAATGTATACTGTGTACTATAATATAAATAGACAAAATAACAGTATACCACTGTTGTAATATAAATATACTATTGTTATATCATAATAAATACACATCATATACTGTATTCCGTTGTAAGATGAATTGACAATATACCAAAAGTTTAATGCTGCACACAAAAAAATAAATTGACCACAACATTACACTAATCTGTGTAATATATAAATTATACTATATAATACGGTATTATACTGGGTTAGTATCATATAAAACACATCATATACTGCATATTCCCGTTGTTTAAGATTGAATTGCAAATACCAAAGTGTATACTGACTGAACAAAAAAATATTAAATTGACCACACATACAGTACAGACAGTATATATGGTGTAATAAAATATTACAGTACTTATTAAATACCCGGTATATTACTGTAGATGTACACTACCAAGTTTTCTATATTTTTTTTTGGTTAAGTTTTATAAAATTACACGANNNNAATACAGTATACTTACGCATTTGTTACCTTTGGTGCCTTTTTGCGGTCTCTGTTTTTTCCTTGTGCATGATAGCACACGGTGCTTGATGGCACAACGAGGCCAGAAGCAGTTAACCAGCGCTGGATATCTGCAATTCGTTTTCCGCTCGTGTACATCTCCTTCATTCTCATTCTGAGATCCTTTGAAATCTTCTTAACAGGCATTGCTGCGAGTACTGTAGAAAGAAATACAAACACAAGAATGTGTATTCGATGTTTAGTCGATGTGTATTCAATGTGCAGTGAATCCACAAAATGGATGGTGTATTTATATGTTAATGACTCACATTACAGACCACCCACTTTCAACACCTGTACCTGGCCGCCATGCATAAAAGGTTGTACACGTTGCATAGCCCACCACTTGCTGATCTTTATCTGAGCCATTGTCCAGATACTGCATTGTGCCTCCCGCTTACATGGAGCATCCCCGGTTCTATGGACGAAAGAATCATCTCACCTCTGCTGTGCCTGCCACACTGAAAAAGAGAAAGGCAGTTACCGTTTCCAAGCCAAAGGCAAAGCGACAGGCTAAGGCCAACAAAGAAAACCTTCTGCTGACCCCAAAGGCTAAGGCTTTTAAAACACGTCAGCCTTATTATGTGAAGAAGAAATACGGTACTGTGCTCGGTACGCAAGACGAATGGCAGCCAACTCACCGAATCCGCAGACCACTTGCTCCCATAAGCTTCGACGACTCTGCTGTAGCTGTCCCGGAAATCTTCAGCCCGGCTTCTCCACCCCCATCTTCTCCGGTTCCATCTGAAGATGCTGCTGCCTCTGAAATCCACGGGTCACTGTCTCCTTTGCTCTTGGACGACTCTGCTTCTCTCCCGGAAATCCAGCGGTCACCTTCTCCATCCCTCTTCGACGACGCTGCAGCTTCTCCTGTACCGGGCATCCCCAGGTCACCTCCTCCACTCTCCATCGATGCCGCTTCTCTCCAGAGAACCCCCATCTCATCCTCCGTTGCACCCATCCCCCCAGATCTCCAGATGCCATGCACAAGCAGCTCGTTGGACCGGATCCTGAATGGGCTAACTGTGGATCTCCCCGGGAATTCTATTGTGCTGGCAAAGCTTGATCTGCTTCTGGAGTCGGTGCTACATATGGAGCAACGGATGCTACAAATGGAGCAACGGCTGGATCAACGGATGCTACATATGGAGCAACGGATGGATCAACGGATGGACAAGATAGAGGCTGACATAGCGGGCATACATTATTTGCTCGGTGTTAATGCCCCTGTTTCCCCGACGCTGGAGCAGGGGGGTGATATGGATGTGATGCATGGTACCTTCGACCCCCTTCCATCACCAAGCACACCCCCTCCACCAGAAGATGCAGTGTACTATGCTATTGAGGAGGACATGACAACCCCGTCAAGACCACGCCAGGAGACAACCCGGCGACCACTACCGGAGGAAAGCTTCCTCCCAGACACCCTACCATTGCCCATCGCCTCAAGTACACCCGCTCACAAAAGACCTCCTACACCCGCTCGCATACAAACAGTGCCCGACATCTCCCTGTGCGATCTGCCACCGGCGCTGAGGGAGAAGTATAGGGTGAGGAGTGCTGGTATACCACACAAGTATGCCTTGATCATATTTAAACACAATGTTCCCTACACATTGTACTGCGAGTGGGTGTTCAAAGTAAATTACGATGGGAATCGCCATAAAAAGGCCCTTCCTTCTAATTTAAGGAAAAATATTCTGGAAGAAATGCAGCGTTATTATCCTGTTACAGATCATGTAATGAGAGGCGTTAGAGACTGCATTAATGGCGTTTTGCGCCATGCAAGGCATCGGCCATGGATGGAAAATGGGGAGGACTTTCAGTGAGACCATACTGTAATATTGTGCTGTACTGTACAGTACATGTCTTACCCTATAGTACCTGCTGTACTTAAACAAAGGATACTGTATGTTGGTAGATGTGCAGGGGGTCTCCGGAGCTGAAGCGCACAGGTTTCAGGTCTGGGGACACCGTGCCCCCCCGAGATACAGGCCCCTTTAGGGGGTGCCGGTATCCCTCTGCTCTGCTTGGTTTACAGGCCGCGATCACGGGATCGGGGCCTTTAACACAGAGCACTCAGCACTCAGAAACACAGGCCAGGCAGATTTAACACACACACACAATAGGGGGTTAGTTTTGGCTAAGATCTATCCTTCATAAATCCAGCGACTATTCCTTAATAACTTTGTTTTCAATTAGTATTCCTGAATATGATCCCGGTTAAACCTTCAGTAGTTTCCCCTACTTTTGCAGTCAGAGGCTTGACAGGTCTGTGGGTTTGATTTCCCGGTTGTGATCAGCTTCCATTTTTAAATGAGGGGGGGCCCCTGATACATCTCTTTGAAACTCCAACTCTTGTGGTACCTCCTGAGCCTGTGGACATGAGTCTTGATATTACCTATCTTGTTGTGGTATCTAACTCGAGCTTAACTCCTGGCGACCTCTTTGGATGTTGCCACGGTGCCTTATTTACTACTTTAATTTTTTCAAGTCGCTTATAACTGCTTCCTCAGTTAACAATGGTTCATTAATATGGAGTTTTGGGGCTTCCTCCTGCGCACGACTATTGAACTAGATTCGTCCTGGTAAACACAGAGGAAAGGAATTTGTTTAATACCCTCATATTTTTTCCTTATCTCTACCCTCCCCCTAATCTGCCTATCCCCATCTCCCTGAAAGGTGCCGCCGTATTTTCTTTTCCATTTTTTTGTTGTATTAAGGTACTTAAGCTTTTTAAGGGTGACCTTTTAGCTTATATTGCACTATCTTTTTTCATGATCCATATTTTGTTTTGCTAATTTGATTGCTCTTTCGGGCATTTTTGGTTACTTCCTTATATTCGATAAACGAGGTCCGGTCCCCTTCCGGACTTACGACTCGAAACGCCTTCCTCTTCTGTCCATTTCCTCACCCTACCGATTATTTACCCCATTGGGTTTTGACTTATTTCTTTTATACTTATTACCCAAGGGGTTACAACTGATAAGTGTGCTTTTTAACATGTTTGAAAGACTCCCATTTATCTTCTACATCTTTTTTCCTGCAAAAACATAGGTGCATATTGTGCCATTGTAGTACTACTGATCTAAGACCTCAGTTTATAAAATCGCCTTTCCTTCTGGCCATGGGAGGTGTGGGTTTATGTCTTTTGGGTGTGGTGAGACTTTTGGTCTGGTTGTGAGTGCCAGAGTTTGCTGGCAGCTCTTTTTGTAGTGATTTCAAATGAGACCATGTTATGATCACGGTTACCAAATGTGCCGAGACTTGAATACTGTGTTCATTACTTCTACCATTGTTTGATATGACCAAATCTAGAACTTGGGGGCCCCGTCCTGTTTTGTGTTCCCCTCATACTTTGGGTCAGTGAATGTCTTTAAGCCCGGTTTTTCTTTTGTTGTAAACTCTAATCTCATTGCCCCCAGTCATTCTGGATAATTCAATCCCCCATTATGTCAAACATGACCCCCGTTTTTGATCCTTTCCCTTTGCAAAAGTAATTTTAGCTCCTCCATCTCACGATATTTGGGGTTTATAGCATATTGCCACAAACATTTTTCTTTATACTTTAAAATCTCCACGGGCTACTTTCTATCCCAATCTCGACTTTTCATCATTCCCTTATAGACATCATCCCTTCTCATAGGTTTTAGATCCGGTTTAACCTATAAACATACGCCACCTCCCCATTTTGCTGCAGAGTAGAAAGAATCAAACAAAGAATGTATATTCGATGTTTAGGATCGATGTGGTATTCAATGTGCATTGAATCCACAACAAGGATGGTGTTTTCTACGTTAATGACTCCCTTTTTGCTTACGCCACTTTTTACACCTTTACTGCAACCGACACACTTTATCAGAGCAAATGCCCCCACTTTTGTACCTGTCAGAATACCTGGAACCGCGCTGCCACTCTTCCATGCTTCGGTGCGTTTGCCTTCCCAGCCCCACGGTTCCTGCCTGGCTGACGGGTGCCTGATCTGTGAAATATAATGATCAGGATTAGCTTGCTTGTCAATGTCTTCGCTTGTCACCAGATTCAACAAACCATCAAATTACTTGTTACGCGCCGAAGTCAGTAATGTGTTGGTCTTGCATTTGTTCGTTAAAAAAAGATACTGTAACCACATGCTAATTTGTAACTGTGCCTTGAACTGACGGAAGACGTTGCAAAAAATGGATCAATTTAGCTTTACTACTTTATTAATACAACAAAAGAACCTTTTTCGCGTACCATTCTCCAGAGACCCACCCCCCTCCATGAGTGTTCAAATCAGGCCCTTGTTTCCAAAACCCTGACAGAAGTTTGCTTTTTGATAGGGGCCTGCTATAATGCAACAGAGATAAGCTGGCACAGTTGTTCAAGATTTATCATATTTTATCGAAAACTATGACTTTTACAAATTTTTTCCCGCCACGTCGTCATTTGTGGAAGCGTGCAATAAGAAAAGGTTATGATGACCCCTGTTTCAATTCACATCACACCGGTATTGAGCCCCAATTTGTTGGAGGGTATTGGGTGTGTCGTTCACGGGTTTTTCCCGTTCGATGATCATGGAGCGCAAAGGCGAAGGGTCGTGTTAAAACAACTAAGAAGCGAGCCGCCCTGCAAACACTGCTGGGCCAGAAAACCAGAACCAGCACCACGTTCTAATGATGGTCCCCGCCTTCTGACAACCCTGAGACAGAGTCGGATTTCTCGGGGCCCCATTTTGATTAAGCTTGCATGGTACCGTAAGCGATTTCCCTCCTCACTGCCACCTTCGACTACAGATGGTCATCGTCCCGCTCAAACTATCGACATGTGGTTATGATCGAAAGCTCGGACTGGCATGCCCCGCCGGCGACTCAAGCTAATGGGAAATTTGCCCCAGTAATAAACCCAATTATGGTGAGGTACCTGTATTGTTGCCGTATTATTTGGTGGGGCTGGCTGGGTCTGTACATCTTTAGGGGGCTGACCATACTGTAGATTAAATTTTTTCATCTTGTGGTTTTTTCCTCATAACAGAAAAACGGCTACAGTGGGGGCGAAATTTCGATTCGGATATATGTTCTGTGGTTACCGTATGCTGTGTTTTCCTCGGCCGACAGTATACTTTTAATAAACCCACCAATCAATAAAACTATGCATTTATTCTACAAGTACATGTTCAGTATATTAACTGCACATACTGGGGCGAGATGTGTTTGCAGCAAGAGAGAGATTTTAATAATTGTCAGTGAGCATGGGGTTCCCTGAGCCAAAATTAATGCTCAGGGACCGACCCCCTTGCTTCCGCCCAATATTTTTAAAAAATACAGAAAATGCTGCGTCATTACCATAGCGGATAGCCGCTAAGGCAATGAAGGGGTTACCCACCCGTGCCCCGTACTTGTGTGGTAGTGGATGGATGAGGGGGGTAGTGGGCCCTTGGGGTGTAGTTTAAGGACTTTGCGGGAGGGGGGGGGTGTTGCGGGTAACGCCTTAACAACCCCTTTCACGGACCGTAGCAGTTATACTGCTACGGTCATGAGGGGGTTAAGCCCTCCCGCTACCCCCCCCCCGCAACCCTCCCCCAACCATGCTTTGGGCTAATACCCGCATTCACCCACCCTCCCCCGCTACCCACAATAAAAAATCATACACACTGACAATGCGCCGCCACACAATCAATAATTAAATCTAAATGAAATAAATAAATAAATGACAATAATACTTTTGAAATACATTTTATTGATAGTGTGATGTTGCAGGGGGTCCTCCCCGAAGCTGAATCCGTGGTTTTAGGTCTGAGGGGCCCCGTGCCCCCCGAATACAGGCCCTTTAGGGGGTGTCCAGTATCCTCTGCGTTAAAGGCCCCGACCCGATCACATGATCGCGGCCTGTAAACCAAGCAGAGCAAATGGATACGGCACCTCACCTAAAGGGGCCTTTATCTCGGGGGGCACGGGGTCCCCCGCCTAAACACTGTGCGCTTCTCTCTTCGGGGGGGGGGGCAGACCCTCTGCACTGGTAACATCACAATAGAAACACATACATATACATATCAATAAACACTCTTCGTTTACCTGCGGCTATGCGCTATGGTAAAGAATCATCATTTACTGTATTGTATAATATTGTAAGTGCAGAGGGGGTTCCCTGAGCCAGAATTAATGCTCAAGGGACCCCCCCTGCTCCCTGCTCATATTATTAAAAATACAGAAAATGCTTGCGTCATATACATAACGCGGATAGCCGCTAAGGCATAGAAAGGTTAACCCACCGTGGCCCTGCTTGCTATTGGTGTGTAGTGGGATGGGTTGAGAGGGGTATTTGTCCTTGGTGTTAGTTTAGGACTTGGCGGAGGGGGGGGGGATGCGGGTGCTAACCCCGTATCACGACCGTAGCATTAGTTAATACCGCTACGGTCATGAAGGCGTAATCGCCTCCCGCTACCCCCCCCACCCACCCCGCCGCGAAGCCCTCCCCAACCATCGTTGGCGCTAATACCCATGCACCCCCCTCCCGCTACCCACAATAAAAATATACACACCACACACCCACGCCAAAAAATAAACTAAATAAATCTAAATACTAAATAAATCATGACAATAAATACTTTGAATCATTTTTATTGATAGTGTACAGTCAGGGGGTCCTCCGGTCTGAGCGCCACATGTTTTTAGGTCTGGGGACCCGTCCCCCCGAGATACAGCCCCCTTTAGGGGTGTGCCTGGTATCCCTCTGCGTTTAAAGGCCCCAATCACGTATTGCGGCCTTAAACCAAGCAGAGGCATAGGGATACCGGCACCCGCCTAAAGGGGCGTATCTCGGGGGGCACGGGGTCCCCAGACCGAAACCTTTGTGCGTTCTCTCTGAGACCCTCTGCACATGTACAGTATCAAATAAAACCATACAATATACAGTATAATAAACACTTGACTTCTTCTTTACCTTAAGCGGCTATGCGCATGTAAAGAGCTCATTTCTGTCTTGTAACTAATATTGTACATGAGGCAGGGGGGTTCCCGGAGCCAGAAATTAATGCCGGGACCCCCCCTGCTCCTGCTCAATATTATTAAAATACAGAAATTGCTGCGTGCATTACCATAGCGGATCCTGCTAAGAGCAATGAAGGGGGTTACCAACCCCCGTCGCCCGCTTTATTGTGGTATTGTGGGATTGGTGAGGGGGTAATTTGGCCCTTGTTGGTGAGTTTTACGGCTGGGAGGGGGGGTGGGGATTGCGGTGGCACTTAACCCCTTCACGACCTAGCATTAATACCCGTCTACAGGTCATGAAGGGGTTAAGCCCATCCCAGCTAACCCCCCCATCCCACCCCCCCCGCACCCTCCCACCATCGTTGGCTAATACCGCCATTCACCCACCCTCCCGCTACCCCACAATAAAAAAATTCACACCACAGCACCCGCCAAAAAATAAAATAAATAAATAAAGTCTAATAAATTAAATGACAATAAATACCATTTGAAATACTTTTTATTGAAGTGTCGATGTTTCATAGCTCCTAAGGCAATGAAGGGTTGGCATAATAAACAATTATACATTCATACATATTTTTTTCATGTCTGTGTTACAAACTCCCTGCCCTTCTCTCTATCTAATTAAGTAAAACCCCCTCCCCCCCCCTATCTCGCTGTTAAAACTCCCTGCCTTCTCCTACTAATCTTGTAAAACCCGCGTCCCCCTATCCCCATTGTGGTGTGTGCTAAGCTTCCCTGCAATCTATTAAAAAAAACCTCCCCGTATTGTGTTTGTGTTTAAATCTGCTGGCCTGTGTTTCTGAGTGCTGAGTGCCTCTGCGTTAAAGGCCTTCACTGATCCCACGACCGCATGGCCTTCTTTAACCAAGCAAGCATGATGATACCGGCACCCCTACCCTAAAGGGGCCTGTATCTCGGGGCACGGGGTCCCCATACCTAAAACCTTTGCGCTTCAGCTCCGGAGACCCCCCTGCACATCTACCTATCAATAAAAATGTATTTCAATGTATTTATTGTCATTTATTTATTAGATTTATTTATTAATTGTGCTGCTGCTGCAAGTCCTAAACTCACACCAGGGCCAAACCCCCCCTCACCCCCATAAAAAAAAAATTCACACGCACAGCCGCCCCATCAATTATAAATAAATCTAAATAAATAATAAATCATTGAAGAGAAATAAATATATACTGTACATTATATACTGTATATATACTGGATATATATAATACAGTATACAGTATATATAATAACAATTCCCTATACAGTACATATACAGTATATACTGTGTACAGTTATATATGATACTGTATACATATATATATAGTAATACATATATAACAGTATATACCACAGATGATGAACGCAATATACAAATACAGTACATTGTAGAATGTTATCAAATCATACTGTCCTACCAATAACGTTCTCTATACATTACAGACATAATAAATTAATCCATTTATAATCCTAACTGATTTTACATATAAAACATAACATTCCATCCACCAGTCCATTTTGCATTTACATTGTATACTGTAAATGAGATAGCATAAATCTATGCACCAGATATCTGTACATTCTGCAAATGACTGTTACAATATAATTGGCAAAGCTACTCTCCAGTAAAATACAAACACTTTCCAAACAAACCCTTTAACCAATCAAGGTAAACAAAATCATCATATACTCTACAGTAAGTACCAACCAGAACAACACATTTAAAAACAAACAGCTAACCCTTACAACCAAGATTACAATCTATCTAATTGTAAAAAACCTTATACATTATACCACAGCATTGTTTAAAGCCCCTCCCCCTAATGTTTCTGTTAAGCAGATTACACGGAGGGAGAGAGATATAAAGGGCCTAAAGCCCCCGTCCCCCCCCCATAATGTTTCCTGTTAAACCGATTACAATGATGGAGAGAGATATAAAGAGCCTCTAACAGCCCTTCCCCCTAATGTGTCTGTTAAACAGATTACATCTGAAGGAGAGGATATAAAGCCTAAAAGCCTGTCCTACCGTAAATCTCCCTCAATCTCTCGCATGTGATTGGTCGTGGCGGGTAACATGTATGTAATGTGGGGGAGGGGGGGGGACCCATTTGCATACTGTGAGGTCTAAACCACCTCACTCACCCCCTACCACACATACTAGTACCGTGACCTCCCTCCCCCCCCCCCATCCTGGCCTCATGGCCCTCACGCACAGCGCTTCTCCACAATTCTAATAAATAAATCTAAATAAATAAATAAATACATGAAGAGAAATAAATATATACTGTAGGTAAGTGCCCCGCTTTATTGTGTGTAGCGGGGGTGGGTGACGGGTTTTATAAATGTGTGATTTATAAGATAAAATAAAGAATAATGATTTGCTAGGGGCCTAGAACAGAGTTCCCACGCCAATTTCGCCGCTCATTGCTCTTTTTTTACAATGTTGCGGGTCTTGCGGCTTTTTGCAGTCGCAAGCAAAAAGCAGTTTGTAGTACTGAGTGTGAGATAAACTATTTATCATGTGTTTGATCAAAGAGATTGATCAGAAAGATTCCCCTTATAACAGCACTCTAATTGTCATTCATCTACAGTAATAGTAAAGGTAGAACACAAATGGGTCTCTTGCAGTATAGTACTACAAATCTGCCGAGGTTAACCAGAATCACTGCGGATTATCGTAAAAATATACATTTTTTAATTCTACGTAAGTTAATAAATTGGGTATTATTTTCCGATATCCGCAGTGATTTCTGGTCAACCTGACAGATTTGTAGTAATACGTATACTGCAAGACACATGTGTTTGTCTACCCTTTTACTACAGTATATCTGTATGAATGACATAGAGTGCTGTATACTTTAAGAATGGGGATTCTTCTGATCAACTCCTTTGATCCAACACTGATAAATTCATATTTAACCCCTTTAGCACCTGTCTTCCATCCTATGCCCTATTACAAATGGTGATGTTGCGCGTTCGGTATTCACGTACTTTATGTGAGATAAAATTAACAGTTTCTTTATTGCTGTAAGTTCGCCACAAAAAAACTTTTATTTACAAATACCGTACATCAATGGTAAACATTTCAAGTTAACAGCATTCATCAAACCTCAACACGCTAATACACTCACCCAGCTCCTCCCTTCGTCAACCGCGCTCAGGCCCAGCGTGACTATGTATAATACTAAACACCCAGCTCCTCCCGTCAGTAACGCAGCTCAGGCCCCAGCGTGACTATGTATAATACTAACCACACCCAGCTCCTCCCGTCAGTAACGCAGCTCAGGGCCCCAGCGTGACTATTATAATACTAAGTACACCCCGCTCCTCCCGTCAGTAACGCAGCTCAGCCCCAGCGTGACTAATGTATAATACTAATACCCCGCTCCTCCTGTCAGTAACCGCAGCTCAGACCCCCACGTGACTATGTATATACTAACTTACACCCATGCTCCTCCCGCATTACCAGCTCAGTGCCCCTCGCGTTGACTATGTATAATACATAGAATACCACCAGCGCCTCCCGTCCGTAACGCAGCTCAGACCCCAGCGGTACTATGATATATACATACAATACATTCCCTACTCCTCCCGTCAGTTTAACTGCAGCTCAGGCCCCAGCTTGACTATGTTAATACTAATACACCGAGCTCCTGCCCTCTCCGTCAGTACGCAGCTCGAAGCCCAGCGTGACGATGTATAATTACTAATACACCCACTCCTCCTGTCAGTACGCAGCTCAGGCCTCCAGCGTGACTATGTTTGTAAACTAATACACCTACGTAGAATGGACCAGAATCCACTGCGGATAATCGGAAAATATAACAATTTTATATTTCTAGCGTAAATTAATAACATGTATTATTTTCCGATATCCGCAGGATTCTGGTCAACCTGACAATTTGTAAGTAATATACGCAAGACCATTTTTTGTCTACCTTTACGTATACTTACTGTATGATGACAATAGAGTGCTGTATATAGCGGGAACTTTCTGATCAACTCTCTTGAATCCACTGATACATATCATGATTATATATGATCCCCCTTTAGCACCTGTCGTTTCCATCCTAGATCCTACACCCATTTACAATGGTGATTGCGTCGTATTCACGTACTTTATGTGAATAAATTTAAACGCAGTGCTTTTATTTGCTGAAGTCGCCACAAAAAACTTTTATTTACAATCAGTACTATACAATGGTGAAACATTTCAAGTACAAGCAATCACAACCCAACACACTAATACTACCCCAGCTCCTCCCGTCAGATACTGCAGCCAGGCCCAGGTGACTATTGTATAATACTAATACACCCGCTCTCTCCCGGTCATTACACGCAGCTCAGGCCCCAGCGTGACTATGTATAATACTTAACACATACCCAGTCTCCTCCCCGTCAGTACGCAGCTCAGGCCACAGCTGGACTATGTATAATACATATACACCCATGCTCTCCCGTCAGTAACGCAGCTCAGGCCCCCAGCGTGACTATGTTATAATACTATACAACCCAGCTCCTCCTGGTCAGTACGCATGGCCAGACCCCAGCGTGACTATTATAAATCTAATACAACACGCTTTCCTCCCCATTTAACGCATCTCAGTCCCCACGGACTATGTATAATACTAATACACCCAGCTCCTCCCGTCAGTTAACGCCAGCTCAACCCCGCGTGAACTATTTATATACTATACACAACCCAGCTCCTCCCGTCAGTAATACAGCAGCTCAGGCCCAGCGTGACTATGTATATTCTATACCCCCAGCTCCTCCCGTCAGTCCGCCGCTCTGCCCCAGCGTGACTATTATATACTAATAACACAACCCAGCTCCTCCCGTCATAAACGCCGTCAGGCCCAGCGGACTATGTATACACTACTAACCCTACAAACCCGCGTCCTCCCGTCAGTAACGCAGCTCAGGCCCCCAGCGTGATATGTGTCATACTAATAACACTACGTAGTTGACCAGAATCACTGCGGATACTCGGCAAACTAATAACAATTCTTATTAGTTCTACGTAATTAATAAAATTGTATTATTTTCCGATATCCGCAGTGATTCGGTCAACCTGCATTTGGTAGTAATATACTGCAAGACTCATTTGTTGTCTAACCCTTTACTAGACTGTACTGTATGAATGACATAGAGTGCGTATATAAGGTGACTCTTTCTGATCAACTCTCTTTTGATCAACACTGATAAATATCTATTTAATCCCCTTTACACCTGCGTTCCATCTATGCACCCATTTACATGGGTTGCGGTCGTATTCACGTACTTTATTGAGATATAGACAGTTCTTTATCTGCTGAAGTCGCCACAAAAACTTTTATTTACAAATCGTACAATACCCAGGTTGAAACATTTCAGTTAACAGCAATTCCAAACCTCACACACAATATCATCTGTACAGGTACTGTAATTATTTATTTAGATATCAGTATATACCAGCTCTGTACTGTATAGATGCAGTATAAAGTATAACTGTACTAATATTTGGGCCTTGTCTTTGGGGGTTTATTCAGTGCAATTTGGTGCCTCCCGTTGGAATACGACAACGTACAATCCTGCTACACCAACCCACCCCCACCCCCTCCCTTAGAAGTTTTAATATCCCATCCCTCCGGCCAGCATCAATCGTCGGGCTTACATCCACATCCAAGCCTTGTTTTTGTTAATCCTGGCCTGGGCTTGGCTACGTAACAAGATTCCAGCAGGAGCCACCAGAGTATATCACCACCATCCCACCTCCCTTAGAGGAGTGCCTGCCTGCTTGGAAAAATCCCCTCTCGATTGGAAAGTAAAGTCGATGTGCGCATCCGGTTGCTTACAGTAACTGTTCTGTTCAAAACAGTCCACTGCTTCTAATTAGACGAAATATACAGGATACATATAAACAGTAAATGTGAACTAATCCTTCTGTGGGTCGAGAGGTGACAGTCACACCAGTCCTCATACAGTACGTACATTCTCGAATACCTTTAAATAAAATATACAGTATATATAAATATACAGTATAAATATTGGCACATTAATGTTAAATACCCATCCTGTTCTTTTTCCCTTCATACTGTACATATCACTCATTGTGTTCTTCGGTACAGTAGTTCATTTGAGAAGGAGAGGTTTTGTGTACATCATTACTGCTGTTTATTCGCTGTACATTTGACTGCACAAGATGATTTGACGGAACACAAGGCCCCCCCTCCCCTTGGGCACCCTTTTTCCTGTACGCCAAGAAAACAAAAACTTTGTTCATTACTGTACTGTACTGTATGTTGCGTACTGTATTAGGTAGAACTACTGTAACAGTAGGTGCTGGTGCAGCTTTCTTCTGGAAAGAAAAAAATGGAGCGCATTAGTAGGCGGCAGTTAACTGGTTACTGTCAAACTATCTACTGTACTGTATACTGGACACTACTGTATACTCTGACTTTGTGGGAAAGAAACAAATCTGTGGCCATATCTTAACCTGTATCATACTGACTTACTGTACAATACTACAGCACTGTACTACTTTCCTGATCTGCTCCCATTGCGCGCGATGACAATGGGCAACACAGTGGCAATATGGTCCTATATATTTATTGCAAAAATCGTTCCCGGTGGATTACATCGTTCCACAACTCATTATGGCTTTATACAACTCGTCTTCTTGGAGGATTTCCGCCCTTTAAACGGAGTGGTCCTTCAGCTGATCGGCCAGACATTTTTCGTATCGGATGAAGTCGGCTGATCGTGTGTTGGAAAGAAAGACAATTAGTTTAAGAGATACGACACAGTAAAACAGTGGGGAACTAAATGGGCCTGCTACTGCGTCCTTACTGCATTCCCTACTCCGCTCAGTATTCTCCGTGCGGCGTCTTCACCCGTTTTGATGCCGGCGCCTCAGATATGCGCCGTGACGCGGTGTGTCCTTGGGATCATTGTCCTGGTAAAAGCGATGACCATTGGGAAAGTCTCGTGTGATGTATCGCACTATCACGGCACAATGTTGTCTTGAAGAAATCTTTATTCCTGATTCCTATAGTCAGAAAAGAAAAGTGCTCAATAGTACAGTACAGTGCATACGGTAAGGCAACACTAGTCAAGTACAGTGGCATTAGGCGGCATTATTTTGAGAAATTGTACCTCCAAGCGACAATGCATCGCGCGTCCACGCCTAGAGAGATGCACCCCACACATGCGCTTCACAGGGTGTTTGGGCCGCGGCTCTCAAAGTTATGCGGCCTTTTTTGTGGAACGCAAATCTTGGCAAATCTCTCCAGCGACACAGTAGACTCATCAGTGAAGATGCAATCCTGAAGTCTCACCGCTGTCGATCCGATGCTTGGCCTTTAGCACTCTTTTGATATTTGTTTGCGTCCCGTATCATGGGGTACGCTCTGTAATGACATGAATAAAAAATGTTAGCGCCAGCGCAGTACAGTTTGCAAAACAACACTTTAACTTTACAGTACCTCCTTGTACTGTCCAGTTAATAACCTCACACGTCCATATTTCCATCCAATTCTGCGTACTCATCTTCTTTATGCTGCTGCTCGGATACAGTCAATTGTGGTTTTCCTGCAGAGTGTTTTTAACCCTTAATGCGCTCCTCTCATCATTCTCCTCACTTATTCTGTCCACCAGAAGAGTAGTCTCCCTACAAATGCAAAAAATAAACTGTGTTATTAATATCGCAATATAAAATGTATTCTGTATACTGTACATGTATGTTTTAATATACAGTAATATAAATATACAAAAAATGTATACTGCTGTACTATAATATAAATAGACAAATATACAGTATACAGTACTGTTGTAATATTAAATATACTATTGTTATATCATAATAAATACACATCATATACTGTATATTCCTTTGTAAGATGAATTGGCAATAACCAAAAGTGTTACTGCTGCACAAA
Organism: Ascaphus truei; assembly: GCA_036426205.1. Taxonomy (NCBI): domain Eukaryota; kingdom Metazoa; phylum Chordata; class Amphibia; order Anura; family Ascaphidae; genus Ascaphus; species Ascaphus truei. Next base: position 53,503 of record WSYH01001673.1, read on the forward strand.
AAACTATAAATGACCACACATACACTATATACTGTTGTAATATAATATATACTATATAAATACGGTATAACTGGTTATATCATAATAAATACACATCATATACGTTATATTCCGTTGTAAGATGAATTGCAAATACCAAGTGTATACTGCGAACAAAAAATATAATTGCCCACACTACAGTACACTACAGTATATACTGTTGTAATAAAATATACGTACTATATAATACGGTATACTGTAGATGTACACTACAGTTTTCTTATATTTTTTTGGTTAAGTTTATAAATACATGTATACTTACGCATTGTTACCTTTGGTGCCTTTCCGGCCAGAAGCAGTTTAACCAGCGCTGGATATCTTGCAATTCGTTTTCCGTTTCATGTACATATCCTTCTTTCTCATGCTGAGATCCTTTGAATCTTCTTAACAGGCATTGCTGCGATTACTGTAGAAAGAATACAAACACAAGAATGTGTTTCGATGTTTAGGTCGATGTGGTATTCAATGTGCAGTGAATCCACAAAATGGATGGTGTATTTATATGTTAATGACTCACATAACAAGACCACCCACTTTCAACACCTGTAACCTGGGCGCCCTGCATAAAGGTTTGTACACGTTGCAATGCCCCACCACTTTTGCTTGATCTTTATCTGACCATTGTCCAGATACTGCATTGTGCCTCCCGCTTACATGGAGCATCCCCGGGTCTATGGACAGAAAGAACCATCTCACCTCTGCTGTGCCTGCCACACTGAAAAGAGAAAGGCAGTTACCGTTTCCAAGCCAAAGGCAAAGCGACAGGCTAAGCCAACAAGAAAACCTTCTGCTGACCCCAAAGGCTAAGGCTTTTAAAACACGTCAGCCTTATTATGTGAAGAAGAAATACGGTAACTGTGCTGGTAACGCAAGAACGAATGGCAGCCAACTCATCACCGAATCCGCAGACCACTTGCTCCCATAAGCTTCGACGACTCTGCTGTGCTGTCCTGGAAATCTTCAGCCCGGCTTCTCCACCCCCATCTTCTCCGGTTCCATCTGAGATGCTGCTGCCTCTGAAATCCACGGGTCCTGTCTCCTCTTTGCTCTTGGACGACTCTGCTTCTCGCCCGGAAATCCGCGGTCCAACCTCCTCCATCCTCCTTCGACGACGCTGCAGCTTCTCCTGTACCGGCATCCCCAGGGTCACCTCGTCCTCCTCTCCATATGCGCTTCTCTCCAGAGAACCCCCATCTCATCCTCCGTTGCAACCCATCCCCCAGATCTCCAGATGCCATGCACATCAGCTCGTTATACCGGATCCTGAATGGGCTACTGTAGATCTCCCCGGAATTCTATTGTGCTGGCAAGCTAGTCTGTCTTCTGGAGTCGGTGCACATATGGAGCAACGGATGCTACAAATGGAGCAACGGCTGGATCAACGATGCTACATATGAGGCAACGATGGATCACGGATGGACAAGATAGAGGCTGACATAGCGGGCATACATTATTTGCTCGGTGTTAAATGCCCCTGTTTTCCCCGACGCTGGCAGGGGGTGACATGGATGTGATGCATGGTACCTTTCAGCCCCCTTCCCTCACCAAGCACACCCCCTCACCAGAAGATGCGTGTACTATGCGTATTGAGGAGGACATGACCAATCCCGTCAAGACCACACCAGGAGACAACCCGGGACCACTACCGGGGCACAAGCTTCTCCCAGACACCCTACCATTGCCCATCGCCTCAAGTACACCCGCTCCCAAAAGACCTCCTACACCCCGCGTCGCATACAAACAATGCCCGACATCTCCCTGTGCGATCTGCCCCGGCGCTGAGGAGAAGTATAGGGTGAGGAGTGCTGGTATACCACACAAGTATGCCTTGATCATATTTAAACACCCATGTTCCCTACACTTGTACTTGCGAGTGGGTGTTCAAGTTAAATTACGATGGGAATCGCCATAAAAAGGGCCCTTCCTTCTAATTTAAGGAAAAGATTTCGGAAGAAATGCAGCGCTATTATCCTGTTACAGATCCTGTAAGAGAGGCTTTAGAGACTGCATTAATGGCGTTTTGCGCCATGCAAGGCATCGGCCATGGATGGAAAATGGGGAGGACTTTCAGTGAGACCATACTGTAATATTGTACTGTACTGTACAGTACAATGTTTTACCCTATAGTACCTGCTGTACTTAAAAAGGATACTGTAGTTTGTGTGTTGCACGGTTTTTGTACTGTTTTTGTGAAATAAAAGTTTTTGGTGGCGACTTCGAAGCAATAAAAGAACCTTTTAATATTTATCCTCACACTCAGTACTACTGTACCGAACTGCAACTGCTTTTTGCTGCCAGACTGCAAACCCGCCAGACCAGCAACATTGTAAAAAGAGCAATGAGCGCGCAATTGGCGTGGGAACTTCTGTTCTAAAGCCCCTAGAATAATATCTTTATTTTTATATTTATAAACTCACATTTATAAACCCCGTCACCCACCCCTATACACACATAAAAAATAATCACACACAGCATCCCCCCGCAATAAATAAATAAATAATAAATACAAATAAATACATTTGAAATACATTTTTATTTATATGTAGATGTGCAGGGGTCTCGGGAGCTGACCGCACTGGTTTCAGGTCGGGGACCTCCTGCCCCCCGAGATACAGGCCCCTTTGGGGGTGCCGGTATCCCTCTGCTCTGCTTGGTTTACAGCCGCGATCACGTGATCGGGGCCTTTAAACGCAGGGGATACCGGCACCCCCTAAAGGGGCCTGTATCTCGGGGGGCACGGGGTCCCCAGACCTAAACACAACGCGATTCAGCTCCGGAGACCCCCTGCACATGTACACTATCAATAAAATGTATTTCAAAATTTTTATTGTGCCGATGTTTGCGCAGAGAGAGAGCAAGCGANNNTCTCTCTCTGCTGCAAACACATCACGCCCCCGCCGCCCATACAGTAGTATCATTTATGTATATGCATACAGTATACAGTACTGTATGTGTACAGTACTGTATGTTAGGGCTTATAGGGGTTGTTGTTATACAGTATATATATATATACTGTACAGTATACAGTATATACTGCATTACAATTCATTATAGGGGACGGCTTCACAGAGAATCGCTCGCAAGCGCCACCATGTGTATTTTCACGGCATTGCAGTATTTCAGCAAGCCGGAATATAAAGTTTAAATCCCTGCCGGAAAAGAACGCAATGCACTCTGGCAGAAACGATCAGAAACCTGAATACACCCGAGTATACCCGAATTCGCGGGACTAGCCGAGCTCGAATAAAGCGTGTCGCCAGTGTACCTCGTCGCCATGCATAAAAGGTTACACACTTTGCATAGCCTCCCACTCGATGATCTGTATCTGAACTTGCCCTTGTCCAGATACTGCATTGTGCCATCTGCTTCCATGGATCAACCCCGATTCTATGGACGCAGGAAGCCACTCGCCTCTGCCGTGCCTGTCACACAGAAAAAGCGAAAGACGGCAGCCGTTTCCAAGCCAAGGCCAAAGCGACAGGCTAAGGCCAATAAAGAAAACCTTCTGCTGACCCCAAAGGCTAAGGGTTTTAAAACACGCAAGCCTTATTATGTCAAGAAGAAATACGGTAATATACACTTAACGCAAAACAAATGGCAGCCAACCCATCGAACCCGCAGACCACTTCCTCCAATACACTTCGACGACTCTGCTGCCGCTCTCCAGGAAATCTATAGCCCATCTTCTCCACTACTCGTCCATGATGCTGCCGCCGGTGCCCCTGAAATCCACGGGTCACTTTCTCCATTACGCGTAGACGACTCTGCTGCTTCTCGCCCGGAAATCCACAGGTCGCTTTCTCCATCCCTCTTCGACGACGCTGCCGCTTCTCCTCTCCCGGAAATCCACAGGTCACCACCTTCTCCAGCCGCTTCTCTCCATGGAACCCCCATCTCATCCTCCGTAGCACCCATCCACCCAGATGTCCACAGCACGCCAAGTACAAGAACCAGCTCTTTAGACCGCATGCTGAATGGGTGGATATTCCCGGGAACTCTACTGTGCTGGTAAAGATAGATCTGCTTCTGGAGACCATGCTAAATATGGATCAACAGATGCAGAAGATGGATCAACGAATGGAGAAGATGGATCAACGGATGGAGAAGATGGATCGACGGATGGAGAAGATAGAGACTGACATAGCGGGGATACATAATTTGCTTTGTGTTTATTTCCCTGTATCCCCGATGCCTGAGCAGGAGGGTGGCATGGATGTGATGAATGGGACCTTCGACCACCTTCCAACACCAAGCACACCCCCTCCCCCAGAAGATTTTGTGTACATGTATGCCGTTGAGGAGGAGGATAACATGACAACCCCGTCAAGACCACGCCAGGAGACAACACGGCGACCAAGACAGGAGGAAAGCTTCCGCCCAGACAACCTACCCTCGTCCGCCTCCACAAGCACACCCGCTCACAGAAGAACACCCGCTCCCAGAATCCAACCTACATATGCTTGCATCGATACGGTGCCCGACATCATCCTACGCGAACTGCCACCAGCACTCAGAGAGAAGTATAGGGTGATGAGTGCTGGTTTACCTCACAAGTATGCCAAGTTCATTTTTAAGCACCACGTGTCCTACTTGGTGTACTGCGGGTGGGCCTACAAAGTGAACTATGAAAGAAATCGCGAAAAAAAGGGCGCTTCCTGAAAATTTTAGAAAGACTATTGTGGAGGAATTGCGGCGCTATTTTTCAATGACAGATCCTTTAATGAAAAGCGTTCGAGACTCCATTAATGGCATATGGCGCCATACATGGCATCGGCCCTAGAAGGACAATCTGGTGGGGAACGAATTTGCGTGACTGTTCCACTGTTGTATATTTTTTGTAAATGTTTTTGTAAATGTTTTTTGTATATTTTATGAATAAAGAATTTTTTTTAATAACACAAATAAGAATACGGGACTGGCAGTGGCCCGGCGCCAGCTGATTGGGAAATTCTATGGTGAGTAATATTGCAGTATTTTATTCTGGTTTTTTTTATTTTGAAAAAATCAATATCAGTGCGATTCAAAAGTCAAGCGATTCTCCTGTAAGCAATATTATTGGCTGAGCGGCTTCTACAGTAGATACTGCACAATTGGTGAAAAGCTAGGCGCATGCGCATTGGAACCTTCCTGAAACACATATGCGTGTCATCACATCGACGGTAGGCGCAACATGAATGCAGTCAGAATGCAGCATGAACGCGGTGAAGTGCGTGGCATTCGAAAAAAAATCCCGGAAAAATGCGGTGATGTTGGAGAATAAAAGGGGCCGCGGCTGTAGGCCTGATTGAACTAAATACCAGTGAGGAGCCAATGGGAATGGTAGGAGGTAAGGTCACAGGTAAGTGGACCGTTGATAGGCCGAGGCTGGGTGCAGGGCAGGTGCTGAGGAATCCAAGCAATTGGTAAGTGCAGCCATATATATGCGTGGGCTCTTCCAGGTCTTTATCTTTTTGGGGGATTAGTTTGATTACCGCTGAACCAAAATCCAGGGGGCTTTCTCCTAGTGTGTGAAGTGTTTAACCAAATTTGGCGCTCATATACATTTACAATAACAGTGATATAATCAATACAATAGTGATAATAGTGATACTTAGACAAACACAATGGTTGATTGCAGCTGTGACCTGGTGTAGGATTTCTTTCTCAATCCTCATAGAAAATGGCAAGTGGATCATCAGGAAGCGCATACCATTGGGAACATATAAAAAGAAAATGCTTTTGGTGCAATATTGTGCAGACGTGGTGAGTAAAGTTGCTAGCACAGAATGTGTACCAGAATACTCACAAACGTGAGGTAGGATGAAGGCACAATAAAGGTATCTTTAAGAGCTGGTGTCAGTCTGTGGAGTATGGTGTTGTCAGAATAGTGGGGTTCTCAGCTGACCTTAGGGCAGGAAAACACTGGACTACATAGACGTAAACATTTAATAAGTGAAGTAGTTATAATCCAATCTACTCACATGTTGCAAATAAAAACACATCATTTTAGATCTCAATGATCTCTGCAAGTATCGCTCAGTGCTGCCACCGGATGGGGCCTCTCTCTCTGGTCTCCCTCCTTCTCTGCTATGCGGGTCACGAGTGCGTGTCAGCAACCGGAAGTGACGTCACGCATCCATTGGTTCCAGTGGTGAGAGACAGCGTCACTCTATGCATTTCACCTTTCTTGCGTCCTCAGAGTGACGTTGTAAGAGGTATAACTGATATATATACACCCTCCAATTGGTAGTTAATTGATTAACTGAGAGATGCTGGTAGACAATTATCTCTAGGATTACAAAGCCTAGATAGCTGCTCTGGTGTATGCAGGGGTAATTGGGCACAGAATCTTGAGGGCAGTCAATAGACTTAACCACTGAATGCCTGTCCAATGATGTATTTGACATATGTATTCTGCAGACAGTGATTGCCCAAACAAGTGGATCATCAGGAAGCGCATACCATGTGGGAACACATAAAAAGAAAAATGCTTTTGGTGCAATATTGTGCAGACAGTGGTTGAGTAAAGTTGCTAGCACAGAATGTGTACACAGAATACTCACAAACGTGAGGTAGGATGAAGGCACATAAAGGTATCTTTAAGAGCTGGTGTCAGTCTGTGGAGTATGGTGTTGCCAGAATAGTGTGGTTCCCAGCTGACCTTTCCTGATGATCCACTTGCCATTTTCTATGAGGATGAGAAAGAAATCCTACACCAGGTCACAGCTGCCATCAACCATTGTGTTTGTCTAAGTATCACTATTATCACTATTGTATTGATTATATCACTGTTATGTAATGTATATGAGCGCCAAATTTGGTTAAACACTTCACACACTAGAGAAAGCCCCCGGATTTTGGTTCAGCGGTAATCAAACTAATCCCCCAAAAAGATAAAGACCTGGAAGAGCCCACGCATATATATGGCTGCACTTACCAACATTGCTTGGATTCCTCAGCACTGCCCTGCACCCAGCCTGCGGCCTACAACGGTCCACTTACCTGTGACCTTACCTCCTACCATTCCCATTGGCTCCTCACTGGTATTTAGTTCAATCAGGCCTACAGCCGCGGCCCCTTTTATTCTCCAAAATCACCCGCATTTTTCCGGGATTTTTTTTCGAATCCACGCACTTCACCGCTCAGCTGCTGCATTCTGACTGCATTCATGTTGCGCTACCGTCGATGTGATGACACGATATGTGTTTCAGAAGTTCCAATGCGCATGGCGCCTAGCTTTTCACCAATTGTGCAGTATCTATGTAGAAGCCGCTCAGCCAATATTTGCTTACAGGAGAATCGCTTGACTTTTGAATCGCACTGATATTGATTTTTTCAAATAAAAAAAACAAAGAAAAATACTGCAATATTACTCACCATAGAATTTCCCAATCAGCTGGCGCCGGCACTGCCATCCCGTATTCTTATTTGTGTTATTAAAAAAAATTCTTTTATTCATAAATATACAAAAAACATTTACAAAAACATTTACAAAAAATATACAACAGTGGAACAGTCATGCAAATTCGATCCCCACCAGATTGTCCTTCTAGGGCCGATGCCATGTATGGCGCCATATGCCATTAATGGAGTTCTCGAACGCTTTTCATTAAGGATCTTGTCATTGAAAAATAGCGCCGCAATTCCTCCACAATAGTCTTTCTAAAATTTCAGGAAGCGCCCTTTTTTCGCGATTTCTTTCATAGTTCACTTTGTAGGCCCACCCGATACACCAAGTAGGACACGTGTGTCTAAAAATAACTTGGCATACTTGTGAGGTAAACCAGCACTCATCACCCTATACTTCTCTCTGAGTGCTGGTGGCAGTTCGCGTGGATGTATGTCGGGCACCGTATCGATGCAAGCATATGTAGGTTGGATTCTGGGAGCGGGTGTTCTTCTGTGAGCGGGTGTGCTGTGGAGGCGGACGAGGGTAGGTTGCTGGGCGGAAGCTTTCCTCCTGTCTTGGTCGCCGTGTTGTCTCCTGGCGTGGTCTTGGACGGGTTGTCATGTTATCCTCCTCTCAACGGCATACATGTACACAAAATCTTCTGGGGGAGGGGGTGTGCTTGTGTTGGAAGGTGGTCGAAGGTCCATTCATCACATCCATGCCACCCTCCTGCTCAGGCATCGGGGATACAGGGAAATACACAAAGCAAATTATGTATCCCCGCTATGTCAGTTCTCTATCTTCTCCATCCGTTGATCCATCTTCTCCATTCGTTGATCCCATCTTCTGCATCTGTTGATCCATATTTAGCATGGTCTCCAGAAGCAGATCTTCTTTACCAGCACAGTAGAGTTCCCGGGAATATCCACCCATGCATTGCTGTCTAAAGAGCTGGTTCTGTACATGGCGTGCTGTGGACATCTGGTGGATGGGTGCTACGGAGGATGAGATGGGGGTTCCATGGAGAGAAGCGGCTGGAGGAGGTGGTGACCTGTGGATTTCCGGGAGAGGAGAATCGGCAGCGTCGTCGAAGAGGATGGAGAAAGCGACCTGTGGATTTCCGGGCGAGAAGCAGCAGAGTTCTACGCGTAATGGAGAAAGTGACCCGTGGATTTCGGGGCACTGGCGGCAGCATCATGGACGAGTAGTGGAGAAGATGGGCTATAGATTCCTCTGGAGAGCGGCAGCAGAGTCGTCGAAGTGTATTGGAGGAAGTGGTCTGCGGTTCGATGGGTTGGCTGCCATTTGTTTTGCGTTAAGTGTATATTCCGTATTTCTTCTTGACATAATGGCTTGCGTGTTTTAAACCCTTAGCCTTTGGGGTCAGCAGAAGGTTTTCTTATTGGCCTTAGCCTGTCGTTTGGCCTTGGCTTGGAAACGGCTGCCGTCTTTCGCTTTTTCTGTGTGACAGGCACGGCAGAGGCGAGTGGCTTCCTGCGTCCTAGAATCGGGGTTATCCATGGAAGCAGATGGCACATGCAGTACTGGACAAGGGCAAGTTCAGATACAGATCATCGAGTGGGAGGCTATGCAAAGTGTGTAACCTTTTATGCATGGCGACGAGGTACACTGGCGACACACTTTATTCGAGCTCGGCTAGTCCCGCGAATTCGGGTATAACTCGGGTGTATTCAGGTTCTTATCTTATCGTTCTGCCAGAGTGCATTGCGTTCTTTTCCGGCAGGGATTTAAGATTTTTATTCCGCTTGCTGAAATACTGCAATGCCGTGAAATACACATGGTGGCGCTTGCAAGCTGTCTCTGTGAAGCCGTCCCCTATAATGAATTGTAATGCAGTATATATACTGTATACTGGTATATTATATATATATATACTGTATAACAACAACCCCTATAGCCCTAACATACAGTACTGTACACATACAGTACTGTATACTGTATGCATATACTAAATGATACTACTGTATGGGCGGCGGGGGCGTGATGTGTTTGCAGCAGAGAGAGATCGCTGCTCTCTCTCTGCGCAAACATCGGCACAATAAAAATTATTTGAAATACATTTTATTGATAGTGTACATGTGCAGGGGGGTCTCCGGAGCTGAATCGCGTTGGTTTTAGGTCTGGGACCCCGTGCCCCCCGAGATACAGGCCCCTTTAGGGGGTGCGGTATCCCTCTGCGTTTAAAGGCCCCATCACGTGATCGCGGCCTGTAAACCAAGCAGAGCAGAGGGATACCGGCACCCCCTAAGGGGCCTGTATCTCGGGGGGCAGGGAGGTCCCCGACCTGAAACCAGTGCGGTTCAGCTCCCGAGACCCCTGCACATCTCTATAAATAAAAATGTATTTCAAATGTATTTATTGTATTTATTTATTTTTTATTTATTGCGGGGGGATGCTTGTGTGGATATTTTTTATTGTGTTATAGGGGTGGGTGACGAGGGTTTATAAATGTGAGTTTATAAAATAAAATAAAGAATATATTTCTAGGGGCCTTAGAACAGAAGTTCCCGCCAATTGCGCGCTCATTGCTCTTTTGTTACAATGTTGCTGGTCTTGCGGGTTTGCAGTCTGCAAGCAAAAAGCAGTTTGTGTACAGTAGTACTGAGTGTGAGATAAATTAAAAAGTTCTTTATTGCTGCAAGTCGCCACCAAAACTTTTATTTACAAAAACAGTACAAAAACCACGTGCAACCAAAACACAGTATCCTTTGTTTAAGTACAGCATGTACTATAGGGTAAAACATGTACTGTACAGTACAGTACAATATTACAGTATGGTCTCACTGAAGTCCTCCCATTTTCCATCCATGGCCGATGCCTGCATGGCGCAAAACGCCATTAATGCAGTCCTAAAGCCTCTCATTACAGGACTGTAACAGGATAATAGCGCTGCATTCTTCCAGAATCTTTTTCTTAAATTAGAAGGAAGGGCCTTTTTATGGCTCGATTCCCATCGTAATTTACTTTGAACACCCACTCGCAGTACAATGTGTAGGGAACATGGTGTTTAAATATGATCAAGGCATACTTGTGTGGTATACCAGCACTCCTCACCCTATACTTCTCCCTCGCGCCGTGGCAGATCGCACAGGGAGATGTCGGGCATTGTTTGTATGCGAAGCGGGTGTAGGAGGTCTTTTGGGAGCGGGTATTCTTGAGGCGATGGGATGGTAGGGTGTCTGGGAGAAAGCTTGCCTCCGGTAGTGGTCCCGGGTTGTCTCTGGTGTGGTCTTGACGGGATTGTCATGTCCTCCTCAATAGCATAGACACTGCATTTCTTGGTGGAGGGGTGTGCTTGGTGAGGAAGGGGGTCGAAGGTACCATGCATCACATCCATGTCACCCCCTGCTCCAGCGTCGGGGAAACAGGGGCATTAACACACCGCAAATAATGTAGCCCGCTATGTCAGCCTCTATCTTGTCCATCCGTTATCCATCCGTTGCTCCATATGTAGCATCGTTGATCCGCCGTTGCTCCATTTGTAGCATCCGTTGCTCCATATGTGCACGCCCGACTCCAGAAGCAGATCTAGCTTTGCCAGCACAATAGAATTCCGGGGAGATCTACAGTTAGCCCATTCAGGATCCGGTATAACGAGCTGCTTGTGCATGGCATCTGGAGATCTGGGGGATGGGTGCAACGGAGGATGAGATGGGGGTTCTCTGGAGAGAAGCGGCATCGATGGGAGAGTGGAGGAGGTGACCTGGGGATGCCCGGTACAGGAGAAGCTGCAGCAGTCGTCGAAGAGGGATGGAGGAGGTGACCGCGGATTTCCGGAGACGAGCAGAGTCGTCCAAGAGCAAAGGAGACAGGACCCGTGGATTTCAGAGGCAGCAGCATCTCAGATGGAACCGGAGAAGATGGGGGTGGAGAAGCCGGGCTGAAGATTTCCAGGACAGCTACAGCAGTCGTCGAAGTTATGGGAGCAAGTGGTCTGCGGATTCGGTGAGTTGGCTGCCATTCGTCTTGCGTTACCGAACCAGTACCGTATTTCTTCTTCACATAATAAGGCTGACTGTTTTAAAAGCCTTAGCCTTTGGGGGTCAGCAGAAGGTTTTCTTGTTGGCCTTAGCCTGTCGCTTTGCCTTTGGCTTGGAAACGGTAACTGCCTTTCTCTTTTCAGTGTGGCAGGCACAGCAGAGGTGAGATGGTTCTTTTGTCCATAGAACCGGGGATGCTCCATGTAAGCGGGAGGCACAATGCAGTATCTGGACAATGGATCAGATAAAGATCAAGCAAGTGGTGGCTATGCAACGTGTACAACCTTTATGCATGGCGGCCAGGTGTACAGGTGTTGAAAGTGGGGTGGTCTGTTATGTCAGTCATTAACAATAAATACACCATCCATTTGTGGATTCACTGCACATTGAATACACACATCGACTAAACATCGAATACACATTCTTGTGTTTGTATTCTTTCTACAGTACTCCGCAGCAATGCCTTTTAGAAGATTTCAAAGGATCTCAGCATGAGAAAGAGGATATGTACATGAACGGAAAACGAATTGCAGATATCCAGCGCTGGTTACTGCTTCTGGCCGGAAAAGCAACCAAAGGTAACAAATGCGTAAGTATACTGTAATTTTATAAACTTAACCAAAAAAAATATAGAAAACTGTAGTGTACATCTCAGTAATATCCGTATTTATATAGTACTGTATATTTTATTACAACAGTATATACTGTGTACTGTATGTGTGGCAATTTATATTTTTTGTTCAGCAGTATACACTTTGGTATTTGCAATTCATCTTACAACGGAATATACAGTATATGATGTGTATTTATTATGATATAACCCAGTATAACCGTATTTATATAGTATAATTATATATTACAACAGTATATAGTGTATGTGTGGTCAATTTATATTTTTTGTGCAGCAGTATAAACTTTTGGTATATTGCCAATTCATCTTACAACGGAATATACAGTATATGATGTGTATTTATTATGATTATAACAATAGTATATTTATATTACAACAGTACTGTATACTGTATATTTTGTCTATTTATATTATAGTACAGCAGTATACATTTTTTGTATATTTATATTTCTGTATATTACAACATACATGTACAGTATACAGAATACATTTTATATTGCTGCATATTATACACACAATATTATTTCTTTCTTTGCGTAGGGAGCTACTCTTCTGGTGGACAGAATAAGTGAGGAGAATGATGAGAGGAGCGCATTAAGGTTAAAAACACTCTGCGGAAAACCACAATCTGACTGTATCCGAGCAGCAGCATAAAGAAGATGAGACGCAGAATTGGATGGAAATATGGACGTGTGGGTTAGTACTGGACAGTACAGGAGTACTGTAAAGTAAAAGTGTTGTTTTCAAACTGTACTGCGCTGTGACGCTAACATTTTTTATTCATGTCATTACAGAGCGTACCCCATGATACGGGACGCAAACAAAATCAAAAGAGTGCTACGGCCACAGCATCGGATCGACAGCGGTGAGACTTCCAGGATTGCATCTTCACTGATGAGTCTACTGTGTCGCTGGAGAGATTTGCAAGATTTGCGTTCCACAAAAAAGGCCGCATAACTTTGAGAGCCGCGCCAAAACACCCTGTGAAGCTCATTGTGGGGTGCCTCTCTAGGCGTGGGACCGGGATGCATTGTCGTCTTTGAGAGTACAATTTCTCAAATATAATGCCCCTAATGCCACTGTACTTGACTAGTGTTGCCTTAACCGTAGCACGTACTGTACTATTGAGCACTTTTCTTCTTGCTATAGGAATCAGGAATAAAGATTTCTTCCAAGACAACATTGTGCCGTGATAGTGCGATACATCCACACGAGACTTCCCAATGGTCATCGCTTTTACCAGGACAATGATCCCAAGCACACCGCTGTCGACGGCGCATATCCTTGAGCGCGCGCATACCATGTGGGAACATATAAAAAGAAAAATGCTTTTGGTGCAATATTGTGCAGACAGTGGTGGAGTAAAGTTGCTAGCACAGAATGTGTACACAGAATACTCACAAACGTGAGGTAGGATGAAGGCACATAAAGGTATCTTTAAGAGCTGGTGTCAGTCTGTGGAGTATGGTGTTGTCAGAATAGTGTGGTTCTCAGCTGACCTTAGGGCAGGAAAACACTGGACATAGCATAGACCGTAAAACAATTTAATAAGTGAAGTAGTTATAATCCAATCTACTCACATGTTGCAAGATAAAAAACAGCATTTTAGATCTCAATGATCTCTGCAAGTATCGCTCAGTGCTGCCACCGGATGGGGCCTCTCTCTCTGGTCTCCCTCCTTCTCTGCTATGCGGGTCACGAGTGCGTGTCAGCAACCGGAAGTGACGTCACGGCATCCAATGGTTCCAGTGGGTAGAGACAGCGTCACTCTATGCATTTCACCTTTCTTGGCGTCCTCAGGAGTGACGTTGTAAGAGGTATAACTGATATATATACACCCTCCAATTGGTAGTTAATTGATTAACTGAGAGATGCTGGTAGACAATTATCTCTAGGATTACAATAGCCTAGATAGCTGCTCTGGTGTATAGCAGGGGTAATTGGGCACAGAATCTTGCAGGGCAGTCAATAAGACTTAACCACTGAATGCCTGTCCAATGATGTATTTGACATATGTATTCTGCAGACAGTGATTGCCCAACGGCACCCGCCATATCTGACATGTAGATGTGTTACTTGCATAATAAATAGAGCCATAGAGTCGGCTGGCTAAGAATCCGACCAGGTTTTTAACGGCTGCAAAATGTGTACAGCTTGCAATTTAGTTCTAAAGTTACCAACAGTTTCACGTCCTATCTTACCAAGAAAGTGTATAATATAAACGCATCTCAATTGTGATCACATTTGTAAATATCTCATTGAGTGCAGGCTGGTCTTCAATACATGGAAAAACGATCGTCCTTTGAAGAAACGCATACTAGAACATATCGGAAACATTAGGAAAAAACTCACTACTCATAGTTGTTTCCAATAATTCTGTTAATGCATAATTCGGACCAAGGGGTTAAACTTTAAAGGCCTAGAAACAAGTGATGCCACATTGGAGGGGTGGGCAACAGACATTCAGCACTCTTCTAAAGAGAAATCTTTCTGGATGTTTGAACTCGTACTAGTCCCCCTCGGGCCTTACTTAGAATTTGACATTAACCTTTTTATAAGTTTTTATAAGATTTTGATATGACTTTTATAGAATTTTTATAAGTATTTCTTATTTCCTGCAATAACTTTTCGTTTCTCTTCCCCCAGGACATTTTATATTATAGGGTATTTATTATTTCTATTAGTTAGATCATGAGATCACTATAGATTAGTTTTAACATTTTTTGAACTCTGCATAGGTATTATACGAGGACCAGTTAATGTATGTATTTGCCTAAAGACTGCCCATTGCATGTGGCAACTTATTATCCTCATTCTGTTACCAGCAAAGGCTAACAATATATATCATCCGCTATTTTGCACATTGGTTTTGTATCAGTTAGGATAAATCAGACTATTTGGTTAGGATGTATTTGGAGATCAATGTATGTAAATGTCTATGCATTTATAAGTTGATCTGGCTATCCCTTAACCACTCTGGTGATTTATAAT
>WSYH01001673.1:68569-111756 GCA_036426205.1 Ascaphus truei
CGGGTGCCGTTGGGCAATCACTGTCTGAGAATACATATGTCCAATACATCATTGGACAGGCATTAGTGGTTAAGTCTTATTGACTGCCCTGCAAGAATCTGTGCCAATTACCCCTGCTATACACCAGAGCAGCTATCTAGGCT
The DNA here is from genome assembly GCA_036426205.1 of Ascaphus truei. Taxonomy (NCBI): domain Eukaryota; kingdom Metazoa; phylum Chordata; class Amphibia; order Anura; family Ascaphidae; genus Ascaphus; species Ascaphus truei. The sequence goes on from WSYH01001673.1 coordinate 68,713, forward strand.
ATTGTAATCCTAGAGATAATTGTCTACCAGCATCTCTCAGTAATAATTAATACCAATGGAGGGTGTATATATATCAGTTATACCTCTACAACGTCACTCTGAGGACGCCAAGAAAGGTGAAATGCATAGAGTGACGCTGTGTCTCTACCCACTGGAACCATTGGATGCCGTGACGTCATTCCGGTTGCTGACAAGCACTCGTGACCCGCATAGCAGAGAAGGAGGGAGAACAGAGAGAGAGGCCCCATCCGGTGGCAGCACTGAGCGATACTTGCAGAGATCATTGAGATCTAAAATGCTGTTTTTTATCTTGCAACATGTGAGTAGATTGGATTATAACTACTTCACTTATTAAATTTGTTTAGGTCTATGCTATGTCACAGTGTTTTCTGCCCTAAGGTCAGCTGAGAACCACCATATTCTGACAACATACTCCACAGACTGACACAGCTCTTAAAGATACCTTTATGGCCTTCATCCTACCTCACGTTTGTGAGTATTCTGTGTACAACATTCTGTGCTAGCAACTTTACTCCACCACTGTCTGCACATATTGCACCAAAAGCATTTTTTCTTTTTAATGTCCCACATGGTATGCGCTTCCTGAAGATCCACGCCATTTTCTATGAGGATGAGAAAGAAATCCTACACCAGGTCACAGCTGCAATCAACCATGGTGTTTGTCTAAGTATCACTATATCACTATGTATTGATTATATTGTATTGTAAATGTATTTGAGCGCCAAATTGGTTTGTTAAACACTTCACACACTAGGAGAAAGCCCCCTCGGATTTTGTTAGCGGTAATCAAACTAATCCCCCAAAAAGATAAAGACTGGAAGAGCCACCGCATATATATGGCTGCACTTACCACGCTTGGTTCCTCAGCACTGCCCTGCACCCAGAGCTCGGCCTTCCAACGTCCACTACCGTGACCTTACCTCCTACCATTCCCATTGGCTCTCACTGGTATTTAGTTCAATCAGGCCTACAGCCGCGCCCCTTTTATTCTCCAACAATCACCGCCATTTTTCCGGGATTTTTTTTCGACAGCCACGCTTCACGCGTTCATGCTGCATTCTGACTGATTCATGTTGCGCCTACCGTCGATGTGATGACACGCATATGTGTTTCGGAGGTTCAATGCGCATGCGCCTAGCTTTTCACCAATTGTGGCAGTATCTATGTAGAAGCCGCTCAGCCAAAATATTGCTTACAGGAGAATCGCTCTTGACTTTTGAATCGCATACTGATATTGATTTTTCAAATAAAAAAACCAGAATAAAATACTGCAATAAGTCACTCACCATAGAATTCCCAATCAGCTGGCGCCGGGCCACTGCCAGTCCCGTATTCTTATTTGTGTTATTAAAAAAAAATCTATTTCATAAAATATACAAAAAAACATTTACAAAAAACATTTACAAAAAATATACAACAGTGGAACAGTCATTGCAAATTCGATCACCCCACAGATTGTCCTTCTAGGGCCGATGCCATGTATGGCGCCATATGCCATTATGGAGTCTCGACGTTTTTCATTAAGGATCTGTCATTGAAAAATAGCGCCGCAATTCCTCCACAAATGTCTTTCTAAAATTTCAGGAAGCGCCCTTTTTTGCGATTTCTTTCATAGTTCACTTTGTAGGCCCAACGCAGTACACCAAGTAGGACACGTGTGCTTAAAAATGAAACTTGGCATACTTGTGAGGGAACCAGCACTCATCACCCTATACTTCTCTTGAGTGCTGGTGGCAGTTCGGTAGGGATGTGTCGGGACCGTATCGATGCAAGCTATGTAGGGTTGGATTCTGGGAGCGGGTGGTGTCTTCGTGAGCGGGGTGTGCTTGTGGAGGGGAAGAGGGTAGGTGTCTTTGGGCGGAAGCTTTCTCCTGTCTTGGTCGCCGTGTTGTCTTCCGGCGTGGTCTTGGACGGGTGGGTTGTCAAGTTATACTCCTCTCAACGGCCATACATGTACACAAAATCTTCGGGGGAGGGGGTGTGCTTGGTGTTGGAAGGTGGTGTCGAAGGTCCCATTCATCACATCCCCATGCACCTCTTGCTCAGGCATCGGGATACAGGGAATAAAACACAAAGCAAATTATGTATCCCCGCTATGTCAGTCTCTATCTTCTCCATCCGTTGATCCATCTTCTCCCATTAGTTGATCCATCTTCTGCATCTGTTGATCCATATTTAGCATGGGTCTCCAGAAGCAGATCTATCTTTACCAGCACAGTAGAGTTCCCGGGAATATCCACCCATTCGCATGCTGTTCTAAAGAGCTGGTTCTGTTACATGGCGTTGCTGTGGAATTGGGTGGAGGGTGCTAAGGAGGATGAGATGGGGGTTTCCATGGAGAGAGAAGCGGCTGGAGGAGGTGGTGACCTGTGGATTTCCGGGAGAGGAGAAGCCGGCCGCGCGTCGGAGAGGGATGGAGAAAGCGACCTGTGGATTTCGGGCGAGAAGCGCAGAGTGTCTACGCGAATGGAGAAGTGACCCGTGGATTTCAGGGGCACTGGCGGCAGCATCATGGACGAGTAGTGGAGAAGATGGGCTATAGATTTCTGGAGAGCGGCAGCAGAGTCGTCGAAGTGTATTGGAGGAGTGGTCTGCGGGTTAGATGGGTTGGTGCCATTTGTTTTGCGTTAAGTGTATATACCGTATTTCTTCTTGAAATAAGGTTGCGTGTTTTTAAAAACCTTAGCCTTTGGGGTCAGCAGAAGGTTGTTTTATTGGCCTTAGCCTGTCGCTGGCCTGGTTGGAAACGGCTGCCGTTTTCGCTTTTTCTGGTGTGACAGCACGGCAGAGGCGAGTGGCTTCCTGGTCTAGAAATGGGGTTGATCCATGGAAGCAGATGGCACAATGCAGTATCGGACAAGGGCAAGTAAGAACGATCATCGAGTGGGAGGCTATGCAAAGTGTGTAACCTTATGCATTGCGACGAGGTACACTGGCGACACACTTTATTCGAGCTCGGCTAGTCCCGCGAATTCGGGTATACTCGGGTGTATCAGGTTTCTTATCGTTTTGCCAGAGATGCATTGCGTTCTTTTCCGGCAGGGATTTAAGATTTTTATTCGGCTGCTGAAATACTGCAATGCCGTGTGAAAATACACATGGTGGCGCTTTGCAAGCTGTTCTTGTGAAGCCGTCCCCTAAATGAATTGTATGCAGTATATACTGTATACTGGTACAGTATATATATATTATATATACTGTATAACAACAACCCCTATAGAGCCCTAACATACAGTACTGTACAAACAGGACTGATACTGTATGCAATACATAAATGATACTACTGTATGGGGCGGCGGGGTGCGTGATGTGTTTGCAGCAGAGAGAGATCGCTGCTCTTCTCTCTGCGCAAACATCGGCACAATAAAAATTATTTGAAATACATTTTATTGATAGTGTACATGTGGCGGGGGTCTCCGGAGCTGAATCGCGTTGGGTTTAGGTCTGGGGGACCCGCTGCCCCCCGAGATAAGGCCCTTTAGGGGGTGCGGTATCCTCTGCGTTTAAAGGGCCCGATCACGTGATCGCGGCGGCGTAAACCAGCGAGAGCAGAGGGAGTACCGGCACCCCCTAAGGGGCCTGTATCTCGGGGGCAGGAGGTCCCCGACTGAAACCAGGGCGGTGGCAGCGCTCGAGGACCCCTGCACATTCACACAAAAAAAAGAGAAAAGGAAGGAATTTATCTAATAGTGGCGGGGATGCTGTGTGTGATTATTGTTTATTGTGTGTATAGGGGGGTGGGTGATGACGGGGTTTATTAAATGTGAGTTTATAAATATAAAATAAAGAATATTTTCTAGGGGCCTTAGAACAGAAGTTCCCCGCCAATTGGGTATTGCTCTTTTGTTACAATGTTGCTGGTCTTGCGGGTTTGCAGTCTGGCAAGCAAAAAGCAGTTGTTCGGTACAGTAGTACTGAGTGTGAGATAATTAAAACAGTTATTTTATTGCTGAAGTCGCCACCAAAACTTTTATTTACAAAAACAGTACAAAAAACGTGTGCAACCAAAACATACAGTATCCTTTGTTTAAGTACAGCAGGTTTTACTATAGGGTAAAACATGTACTGTACAGTACAGTACAATATTACAGTATTGGGTCTCACTGAAGTCCTCCCATTTTCCCATCCATGGCCGATGCTCTGCATGGCGCAAAACGCCATTAATGCAGTCTCTAAAGCCTTCTATTACAGGAGCTGTAACAGGATAATAGCGCTGCATTCTTCCAGAATCTTTTCCTTTAAATTAGAAGGAAGGGCCTTTTTATGGCGCTTCCCATCGTTAATTTTACTTTGAACACCCACTCCGAGTACAAGTGTAGGGAACATGGTGTTTAAATATGATCAAGGCAACTTGTGTGGTATACCAGCACTCTCACACTAACTTCTCCCTCAGCGCCGGTGGCAGATCGCACAGGGAGATGTGGGCATTGTTGGATGCGGAGCGGGGTGTAGGAGGTTCTTTGGGGGAGCGGGGGTATTGAGGCGATGGCATGGTTAGGGTGTCTGGGAGAAAGCTTGTCCGGTAGTGGTCCGGGTTGTCCTGGTGTTGGTCTTGACGGGATTGTCATGTCCTCCTCAATAGCCAATAGGTTACACTTGCATTTCTTGGTGAGGGGGCTTGTTCTGTTCTCTTCTTTGGCTTCTTGGTAGTTAATGGAAGGGTTTCAGCCCTCCTGTTTTTCCTCTCTTTCTTTTTCCTTTCCATATCTGACATGTAGATGTGTTACTTGCATAATAAATAGAGCCATATTATTAAACACCAGAGTGTGTAAGGGATAGCCAGATCACTTATAAATGCATAGACATTTACATACATCTGATCTCCAAATACATCCTAACCAAATAGTCTGATTTATCCTACTGATACAAAATCCAGAAAGAATGAACTGCCAACGACGTAGTAGACAGGAGGTACAATGCGGAATAGAAAGGAAGAAAAGGAAGTACGGAAGTGTGGGAGACATACTGTAGGGATTGTGTTGGAACTGGGTCGACGGGGACCGGGGTTCGAAATTGAGGACAATGCATCCTGTCCACTCCTAGAATGATGGCACCACACAACACATCATGCGTGTCACTGGAAAATAAGGATGAATAAAAAAAAGTTATAGGATTGACAGGGATGTGGGAGGAGGGGCAAAAACAGCAAATAACATAGATAGCGACCTTTTTTGGTGAATGCAACAAGGTGGCAATGCTCAGTCCAGCGGGATACATTAGGACTCAAATCATGAAGGATTCAATCCTGGAAGTTTCTCCCCGCGTGCTCGATCCATGCCTGGGGCCCTGGAACCACTCTGGCTTAATCTTGTAATAACGCCCTTATACTAGGGGATAGGGCTGTAATACGAGGAGGTAGTAAGATTATTTTAAGGTACAGTACAGTAACAGGTTTCTTAAGACCACCCGACACTGATTTACCCTCCTGTACTGTCCAGTCCTACCCTCACGGGACAATCCATATGTTTCCATCCAATTCTGTGATCTCAGCTTCTTTAGCTGGTCTCGGATACAGTGAGATTTTGATTTTTGCTGCAAGAGTGGGGTATGTGACCCGTAATTCACTCTTCTCATCATGTGCCCTCTTTCCTTATTTTTGTTGACCAGAAATAGTTGACTCCACATACACATGATACACAGAAAAACAACAATCCTAGTAAAAGTTACCAGTGCATTAAGGCGCGTCCGGAATGAAAACCCGACACATCACACAAAGGGTCATTGTGTGCAGTAAGAACTATTAAACAAAGTGAATAAAACTACTCAATTATATTTTTCTATTAAGTGATGAGCACTATAAAACATATATTACTGTGGTGAAAATTATAAAAATCTACATAAGAATAATGGGTAAAGGTTAGCGAGCTCTACACAATATATTGTATCTAGTGTAATAATAGCAAAAGAGACAAGTAGTATGATACGTGTAGTATATAAAAATAATACGGCGCAATAGGAGCTATCAAATTAGAGAATATCGTAAGAGACACAAATCTATAGATTCTACTTAAAGATGCAGCAAATCTATAATACTGTTGTTATAAGAACTAGATAAAAAAACCGAAAATACCAACATACAAAAAGTTAAATAGATCTAAACATAAACACCAGTGATGGGGAGGTTGTTTCTATTAATATGCACAATATATATAGGAGTATGTTTAGTTATACAAATATGAATAAGGGCCGAAATAACTATAAAATAGGAGGAGAGTCTGCATAAAAAGAAAAAAAGAAAAAGACATATACTATTCGGTATTAGATATGGGCGCAATATATGATATAGTTATTGATGGATTATATAGTTTAAAGTATAAATATAACTTTAACGGCCTCATGGTTTACCACCATTGGATGTACATGCAGATGAAAGCGTTGGGTCGTGTTTGGTTTATTTCCTGTGCGCAAAATGGATATCATCAAGCGGAGTGGCGACTAGTAGCACCAAAACGATTCCGAGAAAGGCAGCTAAACCATGAGAATTGTATATCGTGGCATGCTTGTCCGCTGGTCGTGAAGGTCGGGGGGCCGCCTTAATTCTCATTGAACTGAGGAAATCTGTATTGAAATCGAAGGGGATTTTTAAACAGTCATTAGCAAATAATTACGTAATTACAGGTAGGTATAGGTAGGTGTTTGGAGAAAAATCGGTATGTCCGATCAGGAGGTATGCAACCTAATGGCTAAATATTAGCCACCAATAACGTTATCCTATATCTGCTTACTTAGCTTATGATCCAAGGAAAGGCAGAACAAATCAAACCGACCACATTAAATTGGGAAAAAGGAATTCCTTCCTGACTCCCAGAATTGGTAATAAAACGGATTGAAGTAGCCGCTGATCACACATCACTTCCCCTTATAAGGCTTATTTGGTATAATCCGCTTGATATCTGCTCATCAAAAAGGAGATGTCCAAACCATTTTTATTGAACAAATCTATGTATCTATCTGGCCTCACAGTCTCCATGGGTAAGTGAAATGTCCACCTTTATGTAAGCTGCCTCGGTACTTAAAGGAAAACCCTTATCGTTTGCTGGTGCTGGTAGAAGGGAGAGGTTATCCTTTCCTCCAAGACCTGTAAGGGATGTCCACAAGTCCTTTTTACTGTGCGCGCGTGGGGATGAAATAGGTTCTGGTTTGAAATCCCTTGTAATTGTTCCCTGGATTATATGTGTATATCTTTATACATAAAAAGCTCGCCCTCTTAGTAGACGTCTCGTTCGCTAATGTAAATACATCTAATTTAGCTAGCGCTGCAAGGGTCCTTCATGACAAGTTAAGAAAGTAATGGGATACCCTCCCTTAATAAATAAAGTAATTTTGGTGGCTCGTTCGTCTTGCACGTCGGTCGGGCTCATCTATTTGGTCCATAATGGATCACTGGTATTCTTAGGGATGGTGTCCCAAAATTGGTACTCCAGATTCAGAGGTTTGGTCTTACTAATGATTTGTAAGGTGCATAATTAAGTGGTTTAGGAACAAATTTCCTTCCAGTCCCTTGTCCACATTTAATGCAGGAGATAGAGAATCTTTTTTGGACCTTTGTAGCTACTACGGCATTAACAAATTGGGAGCACGTAATTATCATAAGCCTGATCTGCACATACAAGGGAGGGCGGGGCTCGGGCGTTAGAAATATCGCTAAAAATCGCTCTCTAGTTCTCCATCAAGGAAATTCCCCGACACAGGATATACTCACATTTAAGATTTTTAAGTGGCGGTCCTAGATTGTTATGTCTGCATCGGGTCCCAAAGTGGCATGGGACCTTAGCATGTTACGGCTGTTGGAAGGAGGTGTAAGACCTACATCTGCCATTTACCGGTGCCCACGGTTGTCCAGTCGTCAAATCCAAGTCCCCGTGAGACAAAAATTACATCCTGTATCCTGCTGGGCTGATTCTATTACCTCATGACCCCCTTTAGTATCCTGCAAGCAAAGGATGGATACTTTAGCCTCTCAGATACCCAACCTCAAGGGGCTTAATAAACAGTTAAGAAAGAAGGCAGTGTACCCATAAATACCGATCCCGCGGGAGTTACTCCCACTCACGGGCTAAAGGAAAAATTAAGCACCAGGGAACCTGAAAAAGTTCCATTTAATTGGGACAACCCTCTGTTGTACGATTTCCTTTAACCGCTGTTTGTCATCCAGGTGCCGTATAATTATTACTGAGGGGGGGGTGCCATTTTGGGTTTTATTTTTTTGTACACAAAGACCAACCACACCCGAACGCTCTTGTGTGAAGAACCGTTACAAACGCCTTTGCAAAAATCGCTAAGTAGACACATACACTGCATTACCGGCTGGGTCTAATTCTACTTACCTCCTCAAAAGAAACAATAAGGTTAGAGTTGGTGGCAAGATCTATCCTTCATCAATCCATGCTGACTATTACTAAATACTTGTGTTGTCATTAGGTATGTCTGAATATTGATCCCGGTATTAAACCCTTCGAAGTAGTTTCCCTACTTATTGGAAGTCATCTTACAGTCTTTAATTTCCCGGTTGTGATCTAGCGGTCCCTTTTTGAAAGATAATAGGGCAACCGACATCTGGCTTGTACGCCAATCTTTTGGTACTGAATCCTGTGGAAATAGGAGTCGCTTGATATTAAATGAATGGTTTAGGCTTAACTGAGCGGTTAACTCCTTGAGAACTCTTGATGTTGGCCAAAGAGTGCCTTTTTATTTAATTTTTTTCAGTCCGCATTATGAACTTCTTAATTATCTTCCTCAGTTAACCAAGTTGTGTCCTTACTATGAGAGGTTGGTGCTTCCTCGCTTGCGGCACTGGGCCTGATTTAAAAGGCTAGATTCGTTATCCCTCTGGTAGACCCAGTAGGCAACGATGTAATGTTATTACTACGGCAGTCAGTTTTTTTCTTGACGAAAATTCCTCCAATAATCCTGCGGCTACCCTAACTCAACACTGAAAAGGGCCCCTAGTTTTCTTTTCCTGCGATTTTTGGGGGTTGTTATTAAGTAGCTCATAACTTTTTAGGGTTTACCTTACTTTCTATGAGCAATTCTTTTTTTTCATTAGCCTTTTTGCTAATTGTTGATTTGCGCTTACTCTTTCGCAATTTTTTGTTACAAATTCCTTATAATTATGAGTACGATGGTCCTCCTGCCTTCTGACTAGAAGAATCGACCGCCTTCCTCTTCCTTGTGTCCATATTCCATCATCCCCGTACCTGATTTATTTGAGACCCACATTGGGTTTTTTTTTACTATAGTCTTTAATACTTATTACCGACCAGGGTATACACCTAAGATGAGTGGGCTTTTCTAACAATGTTTAAAGACTGCCCATTTATCTTCGAACAGCTGTTTTTCCTGCAAAACATATCAGTTCCATTGTATTACATAACTAGATTAGACCTCATTTTAGTTAAATCGCCTTTCCAAAAGGTTGAAGGTCCGTTTTGAACCCAAAAGTGGTAATCTCTTTTTTGGATAATTATTTCAAATGAGACCATGTTAGCTGATCACTCTGTTCCCGCCCGAAGATGTGTTCCAGGACTTGAATATTTTTTATTACAATTCTACATTGTATTTATGCCAAATCTAGAACTGCCCCTCTCCCCTGGGTGTGGTTCCTCAATCATTTGGGTGCATAAATAATTGTTGCGGTTTGAGCGCCCGTGTGAGATGGTTTCTTTGTTGTAAACGTCTGAATCCCGACTCATTGTCCGCCGTCTCTGTCTGGATAATTAACAAAGATCCCCCCCTTAGTGGCACACATGACCCATGTTTGTTGATGCCTTTCCATTTGCAAAGTATTTATCTGTCTCCATCTCACAGATATTTGGGGTGGTTATAGCGAGGTATGTGCCCGACAAAAAAGCAACAATTTTCTTTAGTTAAGGGGACTTTTATCTCCACCTAATTTTCAATACCACAAAAGTCTCGGACAGTTTCATCATATCCAACTTCAGACAATATCCCTTATAATAGGTTTTAGATCCGGTTTAAAACAATATAACAATACAAACTCCACCTCCCCCAAGGGCACCGAAGTTCCCCATTGGAAGCTGCGAAGTAGATGAATACAACAAAGAAGTGTGTCTTCGTGTTGTTTAGGATAGGGAAAAAAGGAGGGTCCGATGATGTCAATATCAATTTGCATGAATGCCACAAAAAGATAAATGGGGTTGTAGTTTAACGTTATGCCATCACTTTTGCGTACGCGCCCACATTTACACCTGTGAACTGCGTCTATCACCGACAGGGCGGACTTTATTCGAGCAATGCCCACTTTGGTACCATGTCAGGATCCTGTAATCCGCCGCTGCTGTTCACGCCAACTCTTGCAAATGCTTCGTTGCGTTTTGCCTTCCCACGTCCACGGTTCAAATTCCTTGCTGAACTGGTGCACGGAGTCTTTTAAAATGATAATAGGATCAGGGATTATCTTGAGCTGTCGAATAAGGCTTCAAGCTTTCCACAATGGCATAAACTCATGACTTGGGAATGCGCCGAATCAGTATTTTGGGCTTGCAGTTTGTTTCGGTTTAGAAAAAGAATCCTGTAACCACATGGTGCTATTGTAACTTGGCCATTGAGACTTGAAGGAAGGACTTGCAAAACAATGTATCAATTTAGGCTGGGTTACGTACTGTGAGTTAAATAAAGGACAAAGAGCGCATTTTCGTAGGCGTTACACTATCTCCAGAGAACCCAGCCCGCCATGTAGGTTCAAGAACATGCTCCCTTGTTCCAAAAACCTGACATAATTATGCTATATTATATGGGGGCCATACTCCTTAATTACAACAGGAGGATAAAACGGGAGTGCAACAGTGTTGTTCAAGATTTATCATATTTTTAGTCGAAAACATGACTTTTAATACAAATTTTTCGCAAGAAAAACAACTTCTCATTTGTGGAGAGCGTGCGAATATAAGGAAAAGGTATGTAGTGACCCCCTGTTGCACACCCATCCACAGTCATCACCGTGTCTTAGGCCCTCCCGCCAATTGTGTGGAGGGTGATTGGTGTGTGTCACATGTTATGGTGGTTGGTTCACCATTGGATCGGGTATTATCCTAAAGGAGTAGGCGGCAAAGAAAGCGAAGGGTCGTGTTAAAACCACTAAGAAGCGACAGTCCCTGCCAAATACAGCGCCGAGACCGAACCAGCAGCAGGCAAGCCCGGAGCTTCAATGAGGTGGTCGCCAGCCCTTGCAGTGTACACCACCTGAACACGGAGTCGAGATATTCGGGCGGGAATCCAGTTTTGATGAAGCTTGCGGGATGTACCATAATCGATTTCCCGCGCCCTCACCTGCCTGAACACAGGTGGGCTATTGGGCCCGGACTGAAACCAAAAAACATAAATCTACGTTGGTGGATGATGAAAACTGGACTGGCATGGCCGCGCCACCGGAGCAGAATCTGGAGATGTGTGAAAGTTCATAATACAGTATGGTGCGTATACTGGGGGTATATTTGACCAAGGTCTTATTTTGGTGGTGTGGAGCTGGCTTGTTACTGCTGTGGGCATCTATTAGGGGGGCTAACCCATTACTGGTAGATTAAAATTTTTCATTTGTTTTTCCTCAAAAAGAAAGACTCATGGGGGATTTCGATGGATAATATTGGTGCCTGTACCGTATGCTGATGTTTTCCGCCGAAACAGTAATTACTGTTTAAAAAAACCCAATAAAAGACCCGGAAATAAAAAAACTATTGCATTTAGTGTCTAACAGTACATGAGTTGGCAGTATGGAGTTACATGGAAGCAGCATAGCGGGGCCGAAAAATGGGGTGAAAAAATGGCAACAGCAGGAGGAGAGAGAGTTTAGATATATTGTACCGTGAAGCATTGGGTTCCGTATGAGCCTAAATTACTGCCTCAGGTGGTACCACCCCCCGCTCCTCTGCCATATTTTAAAAATCAGAAAAATGAGCTGCTTGCATTACCATAAAAGGTACGCTGATAGCCTCGTAAAGCGCAAGGAAGGGGTTTAACCCACCGTGCCCCGCGTTTATATAGTGGGTGGTGAGGTGGGGATGTAAGTGAGGGGGGTATTTGATGGCCCTAATGGTTGGTGGGGGTGTGATTTTGAGGTAGGACCTTGCGGGAGGGGGGTGGGGTTTTGGTGCGGGTTGCACTTGAACGCCCTTCACGACGTACGCATTTAATTAACCGCCTACGTCAATGAAGGGGTTAAGAGCCCTCCTCTACCACCCGCCCCCCACCCGAAGCCCCCTCCCAACCATCTTTGGGGTAATACCCCATTCATACACCACCCTCCCGTACCCACAATAAAGAAAATACCCACACCGACTGCTCCGCCAACAAATAAATAAATAATCTAATAAATAAAAATAAATACAATAAATACTTTTGAATACATTTTTAGTGTATAGGGTAGATTTGCAGCGGGGTCTCCATGAGATGAGATCGGCGTTGGTTTTAGGTCTGGGGACCCCTTCCCCCATAGGATACAGGCCCCTTTAGGGTGTGCCAGTATCCCTCTGCGTTAGAAGGCCCCGATCACATGATCGCGGCCTGTAAAGCCAAGCAGAGCGAGGATACCGGCACCCCCTAAGGGTGCCTTTATCTCGGGGGGGCACGGGGTCCCCATCCTCTTAACCTGTGCGCTTCTGCTCTGGTAGAACCTCTGGCCATGTCAGTATCAATAAAACACATACAATTACATTATAAATAAACACGTCGTTCTTTACCTTAGCTGCTATTCGCCTATTGGTAAATAAGCTCATTTCTGTATTGTGTATAATATTGTACTGATCATGTGGTTTCCCTGACCAGAAATTACTGCTCAGGTGACCCCCCTGCTCCTGCTCAATATTATAACAATACAGAAAATGCTGCGTCATTACCATACGGATATCCGCTAATCAGAAGGGTTAACCCACCGTTGCCCGCCCCCGCTTATTGTGTGTTAGTGGGGGATGGGTTGAGAGGGGATTTGGCCCTTTGTGTTTATTTTAAGGACTTGCGGGAGGGGGGGGGGATTGCGTTGGCACTTAACCCCCTTCAATCCACATCGACGTAGCAGTTAATATCCGCTAGCGGTCAGAGAAGGTGTTCAGCCCCCCGCTCCTCTGCCCACCCCCCCCCCCTCCAGCCATCCCCAACCATCGTTTGGGCTCATACCACCCCATTCCCCCACCCCTCTCCCTCACCAACACCCTTAAAAACATACCCACCCCATCACCTCCAAAAATCAATCAATAACTCTATAAATGAAATAAATAAATGACAATAACTACATTTGATACTTTTTATATTGATAGTGTTACATGTGCAGGGTGTCTCCGGAATCTGAAGCGCACAGTTTTAGGTCTGGGGACCCCGTGCCCCCTGAGATACAGGCCCCTGTTAGGGGGTGGCCGGTATCCCCTCTGCGTTTTAAAAGGCCCCAATCACGTGATCCGCGCCTGTCAACCAAGCAGGGCAGAGGGATACCGGCCCCCTAAAGTGGCCTTTATCTCGGGGGCACGGTGTCCCCCAGACCTGAAACCTTGCGCTGTGCTGCTCTGGAGACCCCTCTGCAACATGTACCGTATCCAATAAAACACATACCATATACAGTCAAATAAACACTCGTGGTCTTTTACCTTAGCGCTATGCGCTATGTAAAGAAGCATCATTTCTGTATTGTATAACTTGTTACATTGAGCAGTGGGGTTGTTTCCCTGTCCGGAAATTAATGCTCAGGGACCCCCCCTGCGCCTGCCTCCATATTATTAAATACAGAAAATCGCGTCCATTACCATAGCGGATTTCCGCTAAGGCAATGAAGGGGTTAACTAACCACCGTGCCCGCTTTATTGTGTGTAGTGGGGATGGGTGAGGGGGTATTTGGGTTGGCCCTTGGTGTGAGTTTAGGACTTTGCGTAGAGGGGGGTGGGGGCTTGCGGGTGGCACTTAACCTTCACGACCGTAGCAGTTAATACCGCTACGGTCATGAAGGTGTTACCCTCCGCTACCGCCCCCACCCACTCCCCCCGCAAGCCCTCCCCAACCGATCGTTGGTGTGCTATATACCCCATTGACCCCACCCTCGCCCTCTACCCACAATAAAAAAATTCACACATCCCAGGCAGCCGCCAAAAAAATAAATAAATAAAAATCTAAATAAATAAATTGGACAATAATACCTTGAAATACATTTTTTTATTTGATAGTGGTAGATGTGATAGCCCGCTAAGGCAATGAAGGGGTTAAGGCAAATCAAAATAAATCATTCAATACATATTTTTCATGTCTGTGTTAAAACCCTGCCTTCCTCTCTAATCTATGTAAAAACCCAACCCCCGCCCCCTATTTCGCTTTAAAAAACTCCCTCCTTCTCCTCGACTCTATGTAAAACCCAGTCCCCCTATCCCCCTATTGTGTGTGGTGCATTAAGCTTCCCTGCAATCTATTAAAAAAAACCTCCCCCTATTGTGTGTGTGGTTTTAACTCTTCCTGGCCTGTGGTTCTGAGTGCTGAGTGCTCTGCGTTAACGGCCCTGACACGTGAACCACCACCGCGGCCCTGTTAAACCAAGCAGAGCCTGGGATACCCACCGGCACCCCCTAAAGGGCCTTTAATCTGGGGGGCACGGGGTCCCCCCAAGACCTAAAACCTTTGCGCTTCAGCTCCGGAAGACCCCCTGCCCATCTACACATCAATAAAATGTATTTCAAATGTATTTTATTGTCATTGTGTATTATTTTAGATTTATGTATTATTTGTGCTGCTGCTCGCAAGTCCAACTCACACCAAGGGCCAAACACCCCCCTCACCCCCAATAACAAAATTTCATTCACGCACAGCAGCCACCACAATTAAATAAATAAATCTAACTAAATAAATAAATACATGAAGAGAAATAAATCTATACTTTAGCATATATACTGTTATTACTGGTATTATAATATACAGTATACAGTATATATAATAACAATCCCTCATACATTACATAATACAGTATTCCTGTGTACAGTATATATATACTGTATAGCATATAGATAGTAGTATACAGTAGAACAGTATAACACACAGATTGAATGAACCAATTATACAAATCAGTACCATTAGAATGTATCAAAATCATACTGTCCTACAAATAACGCTTCTCTAACAGTACATACATAATAATATTTATCCTTTATAAGCCTAACTGATTTTACAAATATAAACATAACATTCCAATCCACACCGTAATTGCTTTACTTGTATAACTTTAAATGATGCATATGATTAAATCTATGCACATATAATGTACATTCTGCAAATGAATGTTAACAATATAAGTGCAAAGCTACATCTACCAGTAAATACAAACCCACTATCCCATCCAGCGCTTCCCAACAAACACTTTTAACCCAATCAAGTAACCAAAAGTCAATATATACTCATACAGTAAAGTACCACCCAGAAAACAACACTTTAAAAACCAAAGCTAAACCCTTACAATACCAAGGATTACATCTATCTAATTGTAAAAAAAAACCTTATACATTATGACAAACAGCATTGTTTTAAAGCCCCCTCCCCTCCCCCCCAATTTTTCTTTTAAAGCAATGACACTGAAGGTAGAGAGTATAAAGGCCTAAAGCCCCTTTCCCCCCCCCCTAATGTTCCTGTTAAAAGATTACAATGAAGGAGAGCAGATATAAATGCCTAAAGCCCCCTTCCCTAAAGCCCTTCCCCCCCTAATGTGGTCTGGTTAAACCAATTTTTACAATACACTGAAGGGAGAGAGATATAAAGCCGACACTTCCCTATACCAGTAAATCTCCCTCCTGGCATTGATGTCGTTGCAAAGTGTTATCAGTCATGTAAAATGTGGGGAGGGGGGGGACCCAATGTGCAACTTTTGAGGTCTAACCAACCACCCTCAGCCCCCCTAACCCACATCTTTAAGCCTTACCCCTCCCACGCCCTCCTGCCCCCCTCCATCCTGGCCATTTGTCCCCTCACTCACATCATGCTCCACAGATTACCTACAATCAATCTAAATAAATAGGAATCAATACATTACAGACAAACATCATATACTTACCCTGTAAGTGGCCCGCCGCCCCCGCTTTATTGTGTGGAGCGGGGGTTGTGGTGACGGGTGTTATAAATGTGATTTTATAAATAAATAAGAATATTATTTCTTAGGGGCCCTAGAACATAAGTGTTCCCACGCCATTTTCGCGCTCATTGCTCTTTTTTACAATGTTGCTGGTCTTTGCGTGCTGTTGCAGTCGCAAGCAAAAAGCATTTTGTAGTACTGAGTGTGAGATAACGTATTAGCAGTGTTGATCAAAGAGATTTGATCAGAACGATTCCCCTTAATTACAAACACAACTCGAAATTGTCATTCATACAGTACAGTATAGTAAAGGGTAGCCAAACAAATGGTCTTGCATATATGGGGGGGGTAACGTAATACTTACCATCTTTCCATGTTGACGCAGAATCACTGCGGATATCGGAAAATAATACATTTTATTAATTCTACGTAGAATTAATAAAATGTGTAATTATTTTCCGATATCCGCAGTGATCTGGTCAACCTGACAGATTTGTAGTAATACAGTTACTGCAGACCATGTTTGTCCTACCCTTTACTACAGGTATACGTATGAATGACAATAATGCTGTTCTTTATAAGGGGAATTCTTCTAGCAACTCTCTTTGATCAACCCTTATAAATATCAGATATTTAATAATCCCCTTAGCACCTGTCGTTCCAGCCTATGCCCTATTACAATGTGATTGCGGTCGTATTCACGTACTTTATGTAGATAAATTAACCAGTTTCTTTTATTGCTGAAGTCGCCACAAAAAAAACTTTTATTTAACAAAATACAGTAACAATACAATGTGAAACATTTAGTTAACAGCAATTCAAAACCTCAACCCACACACTAATACAACCCAGCTCCTCCCGTCAGTAAACGCCGCCAGGGCCCCAGCTGACTCTGTTATACTAATACACCCACTCCTCCCGTCGTACCCGCAGCTCAGCCCCCGCTTGACTATGTATAATACTAACCCACCCAGCTCCTCCCGTCAGTAATACGCAGCTCAGGCCCCAGCGTGACTATGTATAAAGTACTAAGAAATACAAAAAAAAAAAAAGACCCACAGACCCCTCTCCTCCCGTCAGTAACCGTCAAGCTCATGCCCCCATCGTGACTATTTATATCCTAAATACACCACCCAGCTCCTCCATGTCCGATAACGCAGCTCAGACCCCAGCGTGACTATGTATATACTAATACAGCCCAGCTCCTCCCGTCATTAACGCAGCTCAGCCCCCAGCGTGGACTATGTCTAATCTACCTAATACACCCAGCTCCTCCCTCAGTAACGCAGCTGCTCAGACCCCACGTGACTATGTATATACTAATACACCAGCTCCTCCCGTCCAGTAACGCAGCTCAGGGCCCCAGCGTGACTATTATAATACTAATACAAACCCATCTCCTCCCGTCAGTAACGCAGCTCAGCCCCAGCGTTACTATTAAATAATACTAATACACCCAGCTCACTCCTGTCCAGTAAACGCCTCTCAGGCCCCAGCGTGACTATTTTAATACTAATACAGATACACCTACTAGAATTGACCAAAATCACTCACTGCGTATATCGGAAATACTACCATTTTATTAATTCTACGTAGAATTAATAAAATTGTATTTTTTCCGATATCCTCAGTGATTCTCGGTCAACCTGACAGATTTGTATAATATACGGCAAAGACCATTTGTTGTCGTACCCTTTACTTACGTACTGTATATGACAATAAGTGCTGTATATAAGGGGAATCTTTCTGATCAACTCTCTTTTGATCAACACTGATAATATCAATATTTAATAAACCCCTTTAGCACCTGTCCCCGGTCCTCCTATCAACCCATTTACAATGTGAGTGCGGTCGTATTCACGTACTTTAGGTGAGATAAAAGTAACCAGTTCTTTTATTGCTGCTGAAGTCGCCACAAACACTTTTATTTACAAATCATTACAATACAAGGTGAAACATTTGCAAGTTAACAAACAGCACATCAAGACCTCAACACACTAAGACAACACCCAGCTCCTCCCCGTCATTAACGCAGCTCAGGCCCCGCGTGACTATGTATAATACTAACAACAACCCAGCTCTCCCGTCATTAACGCAGCTCGGCCCCAGCGTTACGATGTATAATACTAACACACCCAGCTTCCCCCTTCAAGTAACGGCAGGCTCAGGCCCCAGCTGGCTATGTATAGTCCTAATACACAACCCCCAGCTCCTCCCGTCAGTCACAGCAGCTCGCCCGCAGCGTGACTATGTAAATACTAATACACACCAACAATACAACAACAAATACACAGACCCAGCTCTCCGTCGTAACGCAGCTTCAACCCCAGCGTGACTATGTATAAATACTAATACACCCAACCCGCTCCTCCCGTCATTAACGCACTCAGCCCCAGCTTGACTATGTCTAAATACTAATCAGCAAAAGATACACCCAGGCTCCTCCCCCGTCATAAACGCAGCTTCGACCCCAGCGTGACTATTTAAATACTACTACAACCCAGCTCCTCCCGTCATAACGCAGCTCAGGCCCACGTGACTATGTATAAAAACTACATACAACACCCAGCTCCTCCGTCAGTAACGCGCTCAGGCCCCAGCGTGACTATGTTATACTAATTACACCCAGCTCCTCCCGTCAGTAAAGCAGCTCAGGCCCCAGCGTGACTCTGTATAAATAATACTAATACAACACCCATCTCCTCCCGTCAGTAACGCAAGCTCATGGCCCCAGCGTGACTATGTGTAATACTAATAACCTACGTAGACTTGACCAAATCAACTGCGGATTCGGAAAATAATCAATTTATTAATTCTACGTGAATTAATAAAATTGTATATTTTCCGATATCCGCAGTGATTCTGGGTCAACCTGAACAATTTGTAGTATATACTGCAAGACCATTTGTTTCTACCCTTTACTATAACTGTTGTATGAATGACAATGAGTGCTGTATATAAGGGGGAATCTTCTGATCAACTCTCTTTGATCAACACTGATAAATATCTATTTATACCCCTTTATAGCACCGTGTCCGTTCCATCCTATCCCCTTTATCAATGGTGATTGGCGGTCGTATTCACGTACTTAAATTGAGATAAATTAACCAGTTCTTTTATGCTGAAGTCGCCACACAGAAAAACTTTTATTTATTCAAATACAGTACAATACATGGTGAACACTTTCAAGTTAACAGCAATCAAACCTCAACACCATAATACTCTGTACAGTACTGTAATGATTATTTATTATAATACAGTATACGCTTGTATATGTATAGGCAGTATAACAGTATACTGTACTAGTTGTGGTCCTTGTCTTTGGGGTTTTTTATTCATGCAATTATTAGGGTGACCTGCCTTGGAAATAACTGACACATTGTACAATCCTAGCTAGCACAACCACCCACCCCCTCCATTAGAGTTTTTAATCCCTGCCCTGGCCAAGCATCAATCGTCTGGCTAATCCAATCCGCCATTTTTTTGTTAATCTGGCCCTGGGCTGGCTACGGTACAAGATTCAGCAGGATGCCATGCCAGAGTATTAAATCCCCACCTCACCCCCTTAGAGGGAAGGCCTGCCTGCTTGGAAAAATCCCACACCCCCCCCGCCCCCCCCCCCCCTCTCGAATTGGAAAATTTAATCTGATGTGCATCTTTGCTTACAGTAACTTTCTGTCAGAACGCCACTGCTCTAATTCCTGAAATATACAGGATAATATACGTAATGTGAAATAAATACCGTTCTGTTGGTCTTAGGAGGGTAAAGTCAATCCAGGTCCTCATCCCGTACAGTACATTTCGATACTTAGAATAAAAATACAGTATATATAATATACAGTATAAATATTGCACAGTATAATGTAAATATCCATCCTGTTCTTTTTCCCTTCATACTGTAACAGTATCCCATTGTTCCTTCGGTACAGTATTTCTTGAGAGAGGAGAGGTTTTTGTGTACATCATTACTGCGTTTTCTATACTGTACATTTGACTGCACCAAGCAGATTTGAACGGAACACAGGCCCCCCCTCCCCCTTGGGCCCCTTTTTCTGGAACGACAAGAAAAACAAAAACTTGTTCAGGGCAGAAAAAAAAGACTAGGGATGGGACATAAGGAGACAGGTGAAAAAAAAAAGAGCAGTGATAGTAGGGGGTAGAAGTGGGAACAGAGATTGAAGACAAGAAGGGGCGGGGCAGAGAATGTGGGGGGAGGGGGTCAGGAGGGGCGCGGGAAATGAGCGGGAAGAAAGGGGAGAGGGAAGGCACGGGGGGAGAGACCATAAAGAGGGAGCAAAGTACAGGAGCTAGGGAAAAAAAGAAAAGGAGAGACCGAATAGAGTGAGGCGAGGGAGCAGGAGAGGGGCGATAGAGGGGACGTTAGAGAGAGGCGGAAGGGAATACAAGCAGGAAGTAGGGGTACATAATAAGAAGGAGGAAGTGGTGAAAATCGAATGGGGGTACAGAGTTCAGAAAAAGAAGCAAATAAAATAAGCATAGAGAAGAAGACGGCGGCAAAGAGTAACCAAGGAAATTGGATGGTAAAGGAGGGAGGAAATATTAGAGGGGTGATGCCAAAAGAGAACGAGGGCGTGAGGTAAAAACAATGGTGAATGGGGAAGGGGAAAAAAGGCGAGAAGGAATCGAGAAAAGAAACGACGTACAAGCGCATGGTGCAGATAACGCAAAAAGACCACAGAAGTAGAAGAAAGAGACAAACTATGGGGAGGGAGTGACCGGAAGTAGTAAGGTGAAAAAGGGACGGAGGAAAATAAGCGAGGGAATTGGGACATAGGAGGGGGACGGGAGCAAGAAAACGACGACAGGTAAGAAGAAAATACCCAGGCCGGCCAAAAATAGGAGAAACACAAAGGCTGAAAAGGAATAGAAACAGGGACTACATTCGAGGCTCAAGGGGGGAGGTAAGATCGAAAATAAAAGGGGGCAGATGCGAAAGAAAGACTCAAAGGGATTCGAGAAGTGAGGAGAAGATGAAGTAGACTGATGGGAAATAAAAAAGAGGTGATCGTGTGGGGGGAAGGAGGGGAGAGAGGGGCGGTAAATAGAGGGGATAAAGCTGCAGCGGGGAGTGAGGAGAGAAAGAGGTGCCTGAAGATGGAGGGGCGAGAGCGGCGGAGAAGTATGACGATAAACGAAATGGTCGTGAGGGGTGAGGGGGGTCTGGTGGCAAGCGGTTGGAGAGGGGGGGGGTAAAGATAGGGATCGCAGGGAAAGGATGCGTAAGGAGGAAGAAGAGGGGGGGGGGGGAAGTGGAAGGGGGGGGAGGGGGCGGCGGAGAAAGGTGGGAAGCACCGGATAGTTAGAGAGAGAATGAGAACGTAGAATGGGTGAATGGAGTCTGCAAGGTCAGGGAAATGGGAGGGAGCGCGGAAAGGGGGGAAGGGACGAGTTGAAGACAGGAGAGGATGGGCGGCATGGAAGGAATGAGAGTATGGGGGCCGAAATTGAGAACGGAGGGGGTAAATATGGAGCAACAGGAAAGGACTGTGAGCACCGGAAGACAAGAGAACAGAAGGACGGCAAAGATTGAAGCTAGGGAGAGGGATACAAAGCAAACAAATGAGAGAAGCATCAAGAGGATAAGCGAGAAAAACAGAGGAACGACGCAGGGGAGGAGAAAATGGGAGAAGTGGAGGGGGAAAGAGTGCAGTAGCGGTGAGGGAGACCGGAGGCGAGAGAATAAGGTTTGAACGGGACAAAAAGATGGAAGCAGGGGGAGCTTTTGGGAAGCAGCGAAGCAAAGGTGGGAGTAAGAGCAAAGGAGGTGAAGAAGGGGGAAGAGAGGTCAGATAAAGAGAAAGGGGGGGTAAAATCATTTAAAAGGAGACAGGGAAGAGCAGGAGGGCGTAGTCGGGGTGGTCGTGAGATATGCAGGAGGAGGAAGGGTAGCGAGAGGGGCAAGGAGCTGGAAAAGTGGGGGAAGGCGAGCCAGAGGACAACGGCTGGGTGGAAACGTAGAAAGATGGGATGCGGTGAGGAGGCAAACAAAGAAAAAAGGTAAAAAGAAACCGGGAAGATAAAAAGAGGCGGGAACAGGCAGCCGTTGCAGGGGGTGAGAAAGAAATAGGAGTAGTATACGGAAGAGGCAGCCTAGTGAGCTAAGATCTGGGGTTAGAAAATGGCAAAGGGGGGGAAACGCGGAAAAAGAGGGGAGAGGGCGGATCGGGAAAAAGGGGCGGGAGCCGGTGAAACAGCAACTAAGTAAAGGGAAAGATAATAAGTGGAGAGAGGAAGTGGTTTGGAGAGGGGGAAGGTGATAGCGGAATGAAGTGGTCAGGTGGCGGGCGGAATCGGGGACTTAACGGGTGACGTGAGTGGAAATGGGAGAATGGGAAGGAGTAGAGGTTAAGGGTTTAGGTAGGCTAAGAAGGCGGGTTGGGGCAAAAAGGGCATAAGAGAGCGGATGTGGGGCAATTAAATATGTGCGAGGCGGCTAGGAGGAGGGAGAGAGGAAGTGTCAGGAAGAAAGAGGGGAGAGAAGCGAGATGGGGAAAGAGGGCGGGGATCGGATAGAGGGTAGAAGGGGTGGGAAAGGAGATATATTAGGTTCCTTTCCTTTCCTTTATGTGCGACTGTATTATGGTAAGACTACTGTACAGTAGGTGGCTGGTGCAGCTTTCTCGGGCAAAACACAAATGGGAGCAGTTATAGGCATTGTACTGTATACTGTAAACTAGTCTACTGTACTGTATCTGGAACTACTGTTATACGCAGGCTTTGGGAAAAGAAAAAATCTGTGCCATACTTACCTGCATACTGTACTTACTGTACAATACACAGCACTGTCCTATTCTGAGGCTTGCCCATGGCGCCGATACATGGGCCAACACAGTGGCAATATGGCTATATAATTTATTGCTCGGTCCACGGTGAGTCCATCGTGTCCAAAAACTCATTAATGCTTTATACAACTCTTCCTTCTTGAGATTTCGCGCACTTTACGGATGTGGTCCTTCAGCTGTGCCAGAACCATTTTTCGATCGGATTTGAAGTCTGGCGATCTGTGATTGGAAAGAAAAGGACAATTAGTTTAAGAGATCATAACGTAAAAAACAGTGGGGAACATAAATGGACACGGTCTAGCTGCACTTACTCCGCTTGGCGTCCTTTCACCCAGTTGATTGCCGCGCTCAAGGATATCGCCGTCGACGCGGTGTGCATTGGGATCATTGTCTGGCTAAAAGCGATGACCATTGGAAAGTCTCGTGTGATGTATCGCACTATCCGGGCACAATGTGTCTTGGAAGAAATCTTTATTCATGATTCCTATAGCAAGAAGAAGAAAGTGCTGCAATAGTACAGGTACAGTGCTACGGTTAAGGCAACTAGTCAAGTACAGGGTCATTAGGGGCATATATTTGAGAAATTGTAACCTCAAAGACGACAATGTCATCCGCGGTCCACCGCCTAGATGATGGCACCCCACAACTGCAGCTTCACAGGGGTTCTTGGAGCTCGGCTTCAAACAGTTATGGGCCCTTTTTTGTGACGCAATCTTGGCCAAATCTCCACGACACAGTAACTCACCAGTGAAGAGCAATCACTGGAAGTCTCAACCCGCTGTCGAGGTCCATGCTGTGGCCGTAGATCACTCTTTTGATTTTGTTTGCTGTCCCGTATCATGGGGTAACCTCTGTAATGACATGAATAAAAAAGTTTTAGCGTCACAGCGCAGTACAGTTTGGCAAACAACAACTTTTCTTTACAGTACTCCCTGTACTGTTCCAGTACTAACCTCACACGTCCCATATTTCCATCCAATTCTGCCGTTCTCTACCTTTATGCTGCTACTCGATAACATGTCAATTTGTGGTTTTCGGAGAGTGTTTTTTAACCCTTAATGCGCTCCTACTCATCATTCTCCTACAATTATTCGCCACCAATAGAGTAAGCTCCCACAAAAATGCAAAGAATAATATTGTTTATTAATATGCAGCATGAAAAATGTGACTTCTGTATACTGTACATGTATGTTGTAATATACAGTTAAGAAATATGAAATATCAAAAAATGGTATACTGTGTACTATAATTAAATAGCCAAAATAACAGTATACAGTACTGTTGTAATATAAATATACTATTGTTAGATCATAATAAATACACATCTATACTGTATATCCGTTGTAAGATGAATTGCAATTACCAAAGTTTAATGCTGCACACAAAAAAATAAATTGACACACATACACTAATACTGTTGTAATATATAAATATACTAATATAAATACGTTTATACTGTTTTTATATCAGATAAAATACATCATATACTGCTATATTCCCGTTGTAAGATTGAATGCAAATACCAAAGTGTATACTGCTGAACAAAAAAATATTAAATTGCCACACATACAGTACAGACTAGTATATATGTTGTAATATAAATATTACAGTACTTATTAAATACCGCGGTATACTGTGAGATGTACACTACCAAGTTTTCTATATTTTTTTTGGTTAAGTTTTATA
Source organism: Ascaphus truei (assembly GCA_036426205.1). NCBI lineage: Eukaryota > Metazoa > Chordata > Amphibia > Anura > Ascaphidae > Ascaphus > Ascaphus truei. The sequence goes on from WSYH01001673.1 coordinate 93,268, forward strand.
AATAACAGAATACTTACGCCTTTGTTACCTTTGGTGTGCGTTTTCCGGCCCAGAAGCAGTAACCAGCGCTGGATATCTGCAATTCGTTTTCCGTTTCACTGTAATATCCCTTTCCATGCTGAGATCCTTTGAAATCTCTCTATAACGGCATTGCTGCGGGGCGAGTACTGTTAGAAAGAATACAACACAAGGTAATGTGTATTCGGATTTTAGTCGATGGTGTTATTTCCAATGTGCAGTGAATCCACAAATGGATGGTGTATTTATGTGTTAAGACTACACTAACAGACCACCCCACTTTCACACCTGTTACCATGCCGCCTGCAAAAGGTTGTACACGTTGCATAGCCCACACTTGCTGATCTTTATCTGATCCATTGTCCAGATACTGCATTGTTGCCTCCCTCCGCTTACATGGAGCATCCCCGGTTCTATGGACAACAAGAACCATCCTCACCCTGCTGTGCCCTGCCACACTGAAAAGAAAGGCAGTAAACCGTTTTTCCAGCCAAAAAGGGCAAAAAAAAGCCGCGACAGGTAAGGCCAACCAAGAAAACCTTCTGCTGACCCCAAAGGCTAAGGCTTTTAAAACATCAGCTCCTATTATGTGAAGAAGGAAATACAGGTACTGGTTCTCGTACGCAGAGACAATGGCAGCAACTCAACGAATCCGCCAGACCACTTGCTCCCATAACTTCGACATACTCGCGTAGCTTCACTGGAAATTCTTCAGCAACGGCTTCTCCACCCCCATTTCTCCGGTTCCATCTGAAGATGCTGCTGCCTCTGGAAATCGCACGGCACTGTCTCCTTTGCCTTGGACGACTCCTGCTCGCTCCGGAAATCCAGCGGTCACCACTCCTCCATCACTCTTCGACGACTCTGCCAGCTTCCTCTGTACGGGCATCCCCAGTTCAACCTCCCCACTCTCACGCATCGATGCCGCTTCCTCCAGAGAACCCCATTCATCCTCCGTTTGCACCCCATCCCCCAGATCTCCAGATGCCATGCACAAGCAGCTCGTTATACCGGATCCTGAAGGGCTACTGTAGATCTCCCCGAATTCTATTGTGCTGGCAAAGCTAGATCTGCTTCTACTTCGAGGCGTGCTACATATGGAGCAACGGATGCTACCATTGGAGCAACGGTGACACGGATGCTACATATGGAGCAAACGGATGGATCAACGGATGGCAAGCTAGAGGCTGACATAGCGGGCTAATTATTTGCGGTGTTAATCCCCTGTTTCCCCGACGCTGGAGCAGGGGTGACTGGATTGATTGCATTGGTACCTTCGACCCCCATTCCTCACCAAGCACACCCCTCACCAAAATGCAGTGTCCTATGCTATTGAGGAGGACATGACAAATCCCGTCAAGACCAAACCAGGAGCAACCCGGGGACCACTACCGGAGCAAGCTTTCTCCCAGAACACCCTAACCATTGCCCATCGCCTCAAGTACCCCCGCTCCCCAAAAGACCTCCTACACCCGCTCCTCGCATACAAACAATGCCCGACATCTCCCTGTGCGATCTGCCACCGGCGCTGGGGAAGTATAGTGAGGAGTGCTGGTATACCACACAAGTTATGCCTTGATCATATTTACCACCATGTTCCCTACACATTGTACTGCGAGTGGGTGTTCAAAGTAATTAACGATGGGAATATCGCCATAAAAAGGCCCTTCCTTCTAATTTAAGGAAAAAAGATTCTGGAAGAATGCAGCGCTATTATCCTGTTACAGCCGTAATGAGAGGCTTTAGAGACTGCATTAATGGCGTTTTGCGCCATGCAGAGGCATCCCATGGATGGAAAATGGGAGGACTTCAGTGAGACATACTGAATATTGTACTGTACTGTACAGTACATGTTTTACCCTATAGTACATTCCTGCTGTACTTACCAAAGGATACTGTATGTTTGGTTTGTCACAGCGGTTTTTTGTACTGTTTTTGTAAATAAAAGTTTTGGGTGGCGACTTCAGCAATAAAATAACTGTTTTAATTTATCTCACACTCAGTACTACTGACGCAACTGCTTTTTGCTTGCCGACTGCAAACCCGCAAGACCAGCAACATTGTACAAAGAGCAATGAGCGCGCAATTGGCGGGGAACTCTCGTTCTAAAGGCCCCTAGAATAATATTCTTTATTTTATTATAAACTCACATTTAAAACCCCGTCACCACCCACCCCTATACACAACAATAAACATAATCACACACAAGCACATCCTCCCCGCAATAAATAAATAATAAATAAATACAATAATACATTTGAATCATTTTTATTTTAGTGTAGATGTGCAGGGGGTCTCGGGATGCTGCCACCACTGGTTTCAGGTCGGGACCTCCTGCCCCCCGAGATACAGGCCCCTTAGGGGGTGCCGGTATCCCTCTGCTCTGCTTGGTTTACGGCCGCGATCACGTGATCGGGCCTTTAAACGCAGAGGTATACCGCACCCCCTAAAGGGGCCTGTATCTCGGGGGCACGGGTCCCCAGACCTAAACCAACGCGATTCAGCTCCGGAGACCCCCTGCACATGTACACTATCAATAAAAATGTATTTCAAATAATTTTTATTGTGCCGATGTTTGCGCAGAGAAGAGAGCAGCGGATCTCTCTCTGCTGCAAACACATCACGACTCCCCCGCCCCCATCAGTAGTATCATTTATGTATTGCATACAGTATACAGTACTGTATGTGTACAGTACTGTATGTTAGGCTTATAGGGGTTGTTGTATACAGTATATATATATATAATATACTGTCAGTATACTATAATACTGCATTACAATTCATTATGGGACGGCTTCACAGAGAACAGCTTGCAAAGCGCCACCATGTGGTATTTTCACGGCATTGCAGTATTTCAGCAAGCCGAATAAAAATCTAATCCCTGCCGGAAAAGAACGCAATGCACTCTGGCAAAACGATAAGAACCCTGAATACACCCGAGTATACCCGAATTCGCGGGACTACCGAGCTCGAATAAAGTGTGTCGCCAGTGTACCTCGTCGCCATGCATAAAAGGTTACACACTTTGCAAGCCCCCCCACTCGATGATCGTATCTTACTTGCCCTTGTCCAGATACTGCATTGTGCCATCTGCTTCCATGGATCAACCCCGATTCTGAGAGAGGAAGCCACTCGCCTCTGCCGTGCCTGTCACACCAGAAAAAGCGAAAGACGCAAGCCGTTTCCAAGCCAAGGCCAAAGCGACAGCTAAGGCCAATAAAAAAACCTTCTGCTGACCCCAAAGGCTAAGGGTTTAAACACGCAACCCTTATTTGTCAAGAAGAAATACGGTAATATACACACTTACCGCAAAACAAATGGCAGCCAACCCATACTACCCGCAGACCACTTCCTCCAATACACTTCGACGACTCTGCTGCCGCTCTCCAGGAAATCTATAGCCCATCTTCTCCACTACTCGTCCATGATGCTGCCGCCAGTGCCCCTGAAATCCACGGTCACTTTCTCCATTCGCGTAACACTCTGCTGCTTCTCGCCCGAATCCACAGGTCGCTTTCTCCATCCCTCTTCGACGCGCTGGCGACTTCTCCTCTCCCGAAATCCACAGGTCACCACCTCCTCCAGCCGCTTCTCTCCATGACCCCCATCTCATCCTCCGTAGCACCCATCCACCCAGATGTCCACAGCACGCCATGTACAAAGAACCAGCTCTTTAACAGCAGCATGCTGAATGGTGGATATTCCCGGAACTCACTGTGCTGGTAAAGAAGATCTGCTTCTGTGAGACCATGCTAAATATGATCAACAGATGCAGAAAGTGGATCAAACGAATGGAGAAGATGATCAACTATGGAGAAATGAGACTGACATAGCGGGGATACATAATTTGCTTTGTGTTTTATTTCCCTGTATCCCGATGCCTGAGCAGGAGGGTGGCATGGATGTGATGAATGGGCCCTTCACCACCTTCCAACACACACACACCCCCTCCCCCAGAAGATTTTGTGTACATGTATGCCGTTGAGGAGGAGGATAACATACACCCTTCAAGACCACGCCAGAACAACACGGCCCCAAGACAGGAGGAAAGCTTCCGCCCAGACACACCCCTACCTCGTCCCGCCTCCACAACACACCCGCTCACGAAGAACACCCGCCCCCAGAATCCAACCTACATATGCTTGCATCGATACGGTCCCCCGACATCATCTACGCGAACTGCCACCAGCACTCAGAGGAAGTATAGGGTGATGAGTGCTGGTTTACCTCACAAGTTGCCAATTTTCATTTTAAGCACACGTGTCCCTACTTGGTGTACTGCGGTGGGCCTACAAAGTGAACTATGAAAGAAATCGCGAAAAAAGGGCGCTTCCTGAAATTTTAGAAAGACTATTGTGGAGGAATTGCGGCGCTATTTTTCAATGACAGATCCTTAATGAAAAGCGTTCGAACTCCATTAATGGCATATGGCGCCATACTGGCATCGGCCCCTAGAAGGAAAATCTGGTGGATCGAATTTGCATGACTGTTTCCACTGTTGTATATTTTTTGTAAATGTTTTGTAAATGTTTTTTGTATATTTTTTAATAAAATTTTTTTTTATACACAAATAAGAATACGTGACTGGCAGTGCCCCGGCGCCAGCTGATTGGAAATTCTATGGTGAGTATATTGCAGTATTTTATCTGGTTTTTTTATTTGAAAAAATCAATATCATTGCGATTCAAAAGTCAGCGATTCTCCTGTAAGCAATATTATTGGCTAGGCTTCTACATTAGATACTGCAAAATTGGTGAAAAGCTAGGCGCATGCGCATTGGAACTTCCTGAACACATATGCGTGTCATCACAGTCGACGGTAGCGCAACGATGCAGTCAGAATGCAGCATGAACGCGTGAAGTGCGTGGCAGTCGAAAAAAAATCCCCGAAAAATGCGGTGATTGTTGGAGAATAAAAGGGGCGCGGCTGTAGCCTGATTGAACTAAATACCAGTGAGGAGCCAATGGGAATGGTAGGAGGTAAGGTCACAGGTAAGTGGACGCGTTGATAGAAGGCCCAGGCTGGGTGCAGGGCAGTGCTGAGGAATCCAAGCAATTGTGTAAGTGCAGCCATATAATGCGTGGGCTCTTCCAGGTCTTTATCTTTTTGGGGGATTAGTTTGATTACCGCTGAACAAAATCCGGGGCTTCTCCTAGTGTGGTGAAGTGTTTTAACCAAATTTGGCGCTCATATACATTCACTAACAGTGATATAATCAATACATAGTGATATAGTGATACTATACAAACACCATGGTTGATTGCAGCTGTGACCTGGTGTAGGATTTCTTTCTCAATCCTCATAGAAAATGGCAAGTGGATCATCAGGAAGCGCATACCATGTGGGAACATATAAAGAAAATGCTTTTGGTGCAATATGTGCGACATTGGTGGAGTAAAGTTGCTAGCACAGAATGTGTACACAGAATCTCACAAACGTGAGGTAGGATGAAGGCCACATAAAGGTATCTTTAAGAGCTGGTGTCAGTCTGTGGAGTATGTTGTTGTCAGATAGTGTGGTTCTCAGCTGACCTTAGGGCAGGAAACACTGGACATAGCATAGACCGTAAACAATTTAATAAGTGAAGTAGTTATAATCCAATCTACTCACATGTTGCAAGATAAAAAACACATTTTAGTCTCAATGTATCTCTGCAAGTATCGCTCAGTGCTGCCACCGGTTGGGGCCTCTCTCTCCTGGTCTCCCTCCTTCTCTGCTTGCGGTCACGAGTGCGTGTCAGCAACCGGAAGTGACGTCACGCATCCAATGGTTCCAGTGGGTAGAGACCAGGCTTCACTCTATGCATTTCACCTTTCTTGGCGTCCTCAGGTGACGTTGTAAGAGGTATAACTGATATATAACACCCTCCATTGGAGTATTGATTAACTGAGAGATGCTGGTAGACAATTATCTCTAGGATTACAATAGCCAGATAGCTGCTCTGGTGTATAGCAGGGGTAAGTGTGCACAGAATCTTGCAGGGCAGTCAATAAGACTATACCCCAATGCCTGTCCAATGATGTATTTGACATATTGTATTCTGCAGACAGTGATTGCCCACGGCACCCGCCTATCTGACATGTAGATGTGTTCTCTTGCATAATAATAGAGCCATATTATAAAAACACCAGAGTGTGTAAGGGTAGCCAGATCACTTATAAATGCATAGACATTTACATACATCTGATCTCCAAATACATCCTAACCAAATAGTCTGATTTATCCTACTGATACAAAATCCAATGTGCAAAATAGCAGGATGATATATATTGTTAGCCTTTGCTGGTAACAGAATGAGGATAATAAGTTGCCACATGCAATGGGCAGTCTTATAGGCAAAATACATACAATTAACTGTTCCTCTGTATCATACATATGCAGAGTTCAAAAAATGTTAAAACTAATCTATAGTGATCTCATGATCTAACTAAATAGAAATTAATAAAATACCCTATAATATAAAATGTCCTGGGGGGAAGAGAAACGAAAAGTTATTACAGGAAACATAAGAAATACTTATAAAAATTCTTATAAAAGTCATATCAAAATCTTATAAAAACTTATAAAAAAGGTTTAATGTCAAATTCTAAGTTAAGGCCCGAGGGGGACATAGTACTGAGTTCAAACATCCAGAAAGATTCTCTCTTTAGAAGAGCTGAATGTCTGTTGCCACCCCTCCAATGTGGCATCACTTGTTCTATGGCCTTAAAAGTTAACCCTATTGGGTCCGAATTATGCATTAACAAGAAATTATTGGAAACACTATGAGTAGTGAGTTTTTTCCTAATGTTTCCGATATGTTCTAGTATGCGTTTCTTCAAAGGACGAATCGTTTTTCCAATGTATTGAAGACCGCAACTGCACTCAATGAGATATATTACAAAATGTGATCTACAATTGAGATGCTGTTTTATATTATACACTTTCTTGGTAGCATAGGACGTGAAACTGTTGGTAACTTTAGAACTAAAATTGCAAGCTGTACACATTTTGCAGCCGTAAAAACCTTGTGTCGGATTCAGCCAGCCAGAATATTTAGCAATGTTTTTTTCCCTAAGGGCGCTAGGGGCCACAATGTTTTTAATATTCGGGGCTTTCCTATAAATCATTTTCACTTTGTCCGGTAGATGTTTCCCTATGATTGGATCATTTTTTAATATGGACCAATGTGAATTGATAATATTGTTAACTTTAAATGCGTCCTTGTTATATTGTGTGATAAATGGCACGTGAATGTTCGTACAGGGATGATCTTTTGGTTTGGGTACTAACATGGATTCTCTTGGTGTATTGGCAGTTCTTTCTAAAGCATTATGGATGACATCCTCTCTATATTTCCTTTCTCTGAACTTCCTCGACAGGACCACTGATTGTTCCTGAAATACATTGTTATCAGAACAATTGCGCTTCAAACGTCTATATTGTCCATATGGGATGTTGGTAATCCATCTATTAAGATGGCAGCTTGACCGTAAGATATAGTTGTTTGCGTCAACATCCTTAAAATAATTTTTTGTTTTAATGGTGTTGTTTTCTAAATAAATGGTGAGGTCGAGGAAGTTCACCGAGGAGACACTTGAAATGGAGGTAAATTTTAAATTAAAATCATTATTATCCAGATTTTTAAGGAATGTGTCTAGATCTCCCTGTGGACCCTTCCACACGAAGAGAATGTCATCTATATATCTGCGCCATGTGACCAAATTCGCGCCCAGACCTGCCCATGACCATATGTGTTGATCTTCCCACATGGCCATGAGGAGGTTCGCGTAGCTGGGCGCAAATTTGGTCCCCATGGCGGTTCCACATAATTGGAGGAAAAATTCATCGCAGAACCAGAAAAAGTTCCTACTGAGGACAAATTCAATGCATTTGATTAGAAATTCTATTTGAGTAGTGGGAATATTTCCCTCTTTTTCCAAAAACAGCTTAGCGGCTCTGCACCCATCCCTGTGTCTAATGGATGTGTACAGAGCCGTCACGTCTGTTGTGACCAATATGAAGTTCTTTTCCCATTGGATATCCCTCAGGAGTAGGATCACATCGGTAGTATCTTTCAAATAAGATTTTTGTTTTTTTACAATCTCTTGTAAATAGTGATCTATGTACTCCGATATGTTTGCTGTTAGGGATCCTATACCGGAGATTATTGGTCTCCGTGGGGGTTGCATAAGGTTCTTATGGATCTTTGGTAGGAAATAGAAGACGGGGAACATCGGATCCTGTACATTAAGAAACAGGAATTCGTGTTCCTCCAATATTCCCCGTCCTCTACCATCCTCCAGGAGGGACTGCAATTCTTTTTTAAATTCAGCTGTAGGATTGCTGCTGAGTTTGCGGTATGTGCTATTGTCCCCTAGGATCCTGTTGGCCTCCCTAATGTAATAATTATGATCCATGATGACCACACCCCCTCCTTTGTCTGCTGGCTTTATTATAATTGTTTTATCCAATGAGAGCTCTTCTAACGCTATTTTTTCCTCTTTTGTTAGGTTCGTATGTTGGCCACTTTTCCTATATGGGAGAGCTTCCAGATCTTTGGTCACTAATTGGAAGAAGACATCCAAATGATTTCCCTTTGCAAATTTGGGAAAAAATTGGGATTTTGGTTTAAGTTTTGAATGAACATATTCAGAGCTTCTGGAATCTGAGGTGTTGGGACTGTCTATTCTATTGTTTTGTGTTTCAGTCCAATTTCTGGTTTCTGACTGTCTATTCTATTGTTTTGTGTTTCAGTCCAATTTCTGGTTTCTGCATCCTTGCTTAAGAAAAATCTCTTTAGGGTGAGAGATCTAAGAAATTTGTGTGTGTCTACATAAAGACCAAATTTATTTGGTCCAATGGTGGGAGCAAATGTTAGTCCCTTGCTAATAACTTTATTTTGGCTTGCTGTAAGAACTTTACTACTAATATTAAAAATGTTACTTTTTATTGGAATTTCCTTATTTTTCCGTGTTCCACCCCCTCGTCTCCCTCTGACATGCGTCTTTTGTTTCTTGGTTTTGTGCTTGTGCTGGGAGTCGCCAGGGGGTGAAATGGGTTCCTGGTCTCCCATGAACTCATACACCCCCTGGTTGCTAAAAAAGGTGGTTGTTCTTTGTGGTGACCTACTTTTGAATTTTCATTATCAGAGATCTTAATGATGTCATTAATTTCCAAATGCTTAGTTTTTTCTTTAGCTTTCCCCCCTGTTTGTGGGATTTCTACCTTTTTAGATAAAACTTGGGGTAGAAATCCAGCATGATTTTTTGGATAATTATCAGTGAATCTTCCTCTGTATGAGGTATCCATGTTAGAGGTGGATGTGGGATGTATTTGTGAGGGGTCAGGATTGGGAGATGATTTACGCCCATTTTTGCCCTTATTCCAGGTTCTCTCTATGCCCTGTGCATAGTCGTCCTGATCCCTCCTAAAAAAATTTTGATTTCAATTACCTCTTTTTTAAATGGCTCTATTTATTATGCAAGTAACACATCTACATGTCAGATATGGCGGGTGCCGTTGGGCAATCACTGTCTGCAGAATACATATGTCAAATACATCATTGGACAGGCATTCAGTGGTTAAGTCTTATTGACTGCCCTGCAAGATTCTGTGCCCAATTACCCCTGCTATACACCAGAGCAGCTATCTAGGCTATTGTAATCCTAGAGATAATTGTCTACCAGCATCTCTCAGTTAATCAATTAACTACCAATTGGAGGGTGTATATATCAGTTATACCTCTACAAACGTCACTCCTGAGGACGCCAAGAAAGGTGAAATGCATAGAGTGACGCTGTCTCTACCCACTGGAACCCTTGGATGCCTGCGGACGTCACTCCGGTTGCTGACACGACTGTGACCCGCATAGCAGAGAAGGAGGGAGACCAGAGAGAGAGGCCCCATCCGGTGGGCAGCACTGAGCGATACTTGCAGAGATCATTGAGATCTAAAATGCTGTTTTTTATCTTGAACATGTGAGTAGATTGGATTATAAACTACTTCACTTATTAATTGTTTACGGTCTATGCTATGTACCAGTGTTTCCTGCCCTAAGGTCAGCTGAGAACCACAATATTCTGACAACACCATACTCCACAGACTGACACAGCTCTTAAAGATACCTTTATGTGCCTTCATCCTACCTCACGTTTGTGAGTATTCTGTGTACACATTCTGTGCTAGCAACTTTACTCCACCACTTTCTGCACAATATTGCACCAAAAAAGCATTTTTCTTTTTATATGTTCCCACATGGTATGCGCGGCTTTCTCCTAGTGACATTATTCAATTAAATACCTTAACCAGATGTGGTTTTATTTCTACGGTCATATGTTTAAAACATTCGGCCGAGTAACCATCAGGTGCCGGTGCTTTATGTGTTTTAAGCTGTTTAATGGCTCAAGAGACTTCTTCTGTGGTGATGGGGCTGTTTAAAATATTTTTTGAGCTCTCTGACAGCTGAGGGATCCTCAAATCTCTCCAGAATCTATCCTGCTGATCTAGGTTAATATCTGGATGATTATATAGGTCTGCATAGAAGGAGTTGGTGATTCTTTGAATTTAGAGTATGTTTTAGTTAATTTTTGGTTACAATAAAGATATTTTTCGTTGTGTTTTTTTTCCTCTGGTAAGAGAAGTACGATATTACGTCCCCTCTTTGGACTACTTCAGCTGTCTCCCAAAACAAAAAGTGGTCTACTATATGTTCTGCGTTATTCTCTTTGAATTGTTCTCATTTATTATGGACTGCAGCTCCAAAGGTGTCCTTAGCTAACAATTTGGAGGGGAACGACCATGTTCTCGGGACCATCATATCAGGGTCCAATTGTATTTGGACTCCTATGGGGGAGTGGTCTGATATACAGGCATTATATATCTTAGCTTTAGATATTTTCTGGTAAAGAGGGGACGAGACCAACAGGTAATCAATGTGTGACATGGAATTATGTGCACGTGAAACACAGGTATAATCCCTCTCTAATGGGTAGAGCAGTCTCCAGGGGTCTACAAGATTCAATTGTTTTTTAAGAAATTTAATGTCTGACTTATATTGTGTCCTTTTAAATTTGACTGTGGAAGATGTTGACCTATCCAATATTGGGTCTTCTACTATATTAAAATTTCACCCTAGTATGATTTGGTGATCCGTGGTTAGGGGTGCTAGTTTTCCTAAGAGGGAATTGAAAAAGGTTCTGTCATGAACTGTTAGCGCATATATGTTTGTCAGAGAAGTCATAATCCCCCTTAATTTTCCCGAAATAATTATTAATCTACCCTCAGGGTCACATAGCTGATTTTCCATTTGGAATGGAACACACTTCCAAATGAGGATGGCGACCCCTCTGTCCTGGAACAGAATTGTTATTTCTGTTCTTCCCCCCCTTTTGCAGCTTCTGCCTGTCAGCTCTTTATTCAGTTGCACACTCCTCTGCTCTGAAGACTGTCAGTGTCTGTGTAATGGACACATTGTTTCATATCCCTGCCTCTATCCACTCAGTCAGTGGGTTGCTACAGCAACCTCTCAGTCTCCTTATGAAAATCGGCTATTCCACCCCCCCTGTCTTTGCTGACAAGTTAGTTCACTCCCATTACTTTTTCCTGTGTGACACTTTCTCCTCACTTCCTTTTCAACTCTAAGGACACTGAGTGAGTATCTCTTGTACCATAACCCCTAGCAAGGCCTTTCCGTTTTTACCATCCTCCCTTTACACAGAGCACTCCTTATAGAGAAGCAGTCTCTAATCACACCATAACACCTACAAGAATCTTTGTTTCTCTAACTTCTGCAGTAAAGTTAAGAAAATACCAAATAACTTGTTTGGCTTTGAAAGAAAGATGAGTTAAGCTATCTGGCTCCATTCACACCCTACACGTGACCCTGGTTACAGAATAGTAAAAACGGAGACCGTGTGCTCGAGGTCAGCACAGAAGCTGCAGTGACATAGCTAGAGGAAACAGGTACTGGACAAGCATACTGCTTACAGTGCAACACAGAGCCAGTGCCCTTACACAGTAGACAGAGAGCAGACTCTATACAGCAGCACAAGAAAGCACCCTTTACACAGCTTACAGAGCAGCACGCTCTATACCACAGAGCACTGCCTCTACACAGCACAAAAGGCAGCAGCACTGCAACAGATGCATCACACACAGAACTTTCACTGCTCTTTTTTTCCTGAGTCCACCCTCTACACAGCCATACATTGAGGAGCCAACATCACACCCAGCCCTGCGCACGTTCCCACGGCTAGCGCCATGCCACCGGACATCTGCCAGGACACGGGTCAGAGCCACCGGACACCTGTAAGTACAGCTACCGCTACGCTGACCGCTGCAGGACACCGATTGGCACCATCTGAGACAGTCGTCCATCGCTGAAGCAGGTAACAGTCCGCACGCCGCACGCACCGGCTAGAGGCCTACATACACCTGCAGCATGGCAGAACTCAGATCCTCACCAGACACCAGGCAGGAGAGTGCCCACTCAGACACTGAGATCGCTGCACAACTGCGACAAACGCAAAAAGGTGCAAGGCCCAAGCGGATAGTGACACTGACACAAAAGGCCCACGAAAAGTATGAAACTGACATAGATGCATACCGTGAAAGGTAAGAAAAGGCCTGGGAGGACGCTGGTCATGAAATATGTAAGGTTGCAAGTACTAGCGATCAGGAAAGGCAGATTAGGCAAGCTTTAGCCCAATTGAGGTCAAGTCACAAACGCTATAAAATGCTATCACAAACATATCTTGCCTACCTGAAAAGAATCAACACGGAAGAAAGCCTCAGCGAACGTGACCTGCAGGAGGCAACCGACCTGGAACGCGATGGCTTCGTGCAAACCACTATCACAGAAGTCGAAGACAAGAGAAAGGACCTTTTGCTAGAGACCGCATCGCAGCGCACCAGCACATCCATACAATCATCAAGGTCAGCAAAATCCGTGCAATCTAATGTGTCCAGCGCAAGAGCAAAGGCCACCCAGGTGCGAGCCAATGCAGAGGCCGCACGGGCAAGGGCTGCATACGCTCAGAAAGAGGCAGCAATGAAAATAGAAAGGGCTCACATAGAAGAGGAGGAGCAGATAGCCACTGCCACCGCTGCCGCCATCGCTGCGCATAAAAAGACAGAGGTGGACATTAACCTAGAGTCCCTAAATCAAGAGAGGGAAACTGCTGCCGCCATAGCCTAAGCCGAAGTCCTAGAAGCGACCGCGAGGCAGGATGGCGGGGAGCAACCGTACAGTCAGAGAGCCTCAGAGGATCCGACCCAATGCACTGAAGACTACGTAAGGAGCCTCTTCAGCATAAACACCAGTGCGCCATCGCAAGACGACGAGGGTGGCGGCACAGATGCCGAAGACCTACTCGGTCCACGTGTAGAAGATGCTGTTCCTTCAAGGGCACACGCAACCTGGGATAGTCACAGCCGCAACAGTGATCCACACGCCAGCACGCATACGGATGCAATACAACAGGCTCACGATCCAGGTATGCCCACGCAGGGAAACACAGCTCCTCACACTAGCCAGCGGTCACCACACCAAGGAAGAGGAGACCGTAGGGCCCCTCCCGGCAACCATATCAGAACACGACCAACACACCGATGCATCAGGCCTAATGGACATGGGCAAGTACATGATCCGGCGTGACATGGTGCAAACAGGTAAACTCTAGGGTAAGGCGGGGGGAGGGGAAGGGAAAAGGGACCCTCGCAACTGCTAAATATAGAGTCTGTGGTGCTGCTATCTGGGGTGAATGATAAACTAATAATGTGGGTAGAATAGAACCCCAATGGAGAGCACTCAGCAGATGCACAAAATACAGGGGACAGGAATAGGGGTATATGCAGTGATGTGTGAAATGTGCACGTTAAAAAACCTTTATAGTCATAACTCAATATTAAAATACGGACGCTAAATACCAAAATGAGTGAGACTCATATGAGCCAAAAAAAGCGCAGCGAAAGTAAAATATATATACCAGGTCTCACGTATGGAGTGTAGGCTAATCCCCCTGATGATATGTGCAGGTTACAGCTAGATGGTATCAGAACCCCACTGGAGTCTGTGGTAGTTATGTTCTAACACAGGCACAGCCACTGATGGCTATATTGGTACAGGTTCTAGGTAGTGGTGAGTGTGATAATAGTCTCAGTCACACGGTATACGCAAGTTGGTATACCAGGTTGGTGTACATGCAGTATACACGGTGGAGTTTAACAGGTAAGTATACCTCCCTCTGTGCTCTCACAGGGGTAGACCATTCAAGTTAGGAGCTCAAGATGGTTGTGGATGTTATTATATATACCGGTCACACGATGTGCGCAGGTAAGTATACCAGATAGGTGTTTATATGGTATACACAGGTGAGCATATCAGGTAAGTATTTAACCCTCTGTGCTCTCACAGGGACAAACCGTAATCCCCAGTAATTAGGGTGGGTCTGATCAGCAGATCGCTGCTGTATTGCCTGTGTAGTGCTGCGAAGTCAAAGTGCTGCAGCAATGTTAGGAGCACTCACACACACTCACTCGCTACTACCTTGTTGCAGATGTCATAGAGAGTGCATCTGTAACAAAAAAATAACCGTCAATCCAATGAGTTGAAAAAATAAAAAATTGTAGTACACAAGTAGTGTCTACATAGACTCAGAACAATAAAAACGTGAGAAGCTGGTCACATAAAAAACGGGCACAGATCGTGGTAATGCTCAGTGGCTGTGCATACATAGGCTAATGCTCCGTTGCTCAGTAAACACACGGTCTCTGCTCATATAAATTAGTTATAAGTATAATGCTTCAGGCTAGCTCTCTGTTAGGGAGTTAGTATAGGTGCAGGACACGCTCCGATCACGAGCGTTGGTCCCGCCCCCTTGACGTAATGACGTCACTGCCGACGTACGTTTCGCTTAGGCAAGAGCTTTCCCAAGGCTGGGCGGGGCATAGGTACTGCCCCCAACTTTTATTGAGGAGCGTGAGCTCTGGTAGGTTACTCTTGTCCCTATTCTGGTGTACCAGTTAGGTACTTAGCATACGTAGGATAAGGGTTAGGATCAGAGTCCTAAGTTAAAATAGACTACTGCCCCCAGTGTCCATGACGGTATTGGGATATCGTGAGTAAGTTCCTCTGTCTTATATAGACTTTATACCGTGCTTGTAGGGGCTGCATAGGCTGGCAATTGTACACTCAGGGGTATGGAGGATGACAGCAAAGAGGTGTGGGGTAATTCTATGAATGCATGATCACTGAATTATGGAGATGTCCTCAAAGCATGGCACTTGTGAACCTAGGGGCTACATCTACACTCTATATGAATGGGCTATAGACAAAACCCTCGTTTAGACCCCTTGAGCTCAGGATCTGTAGGGTGTAGATCCACCAGGACTCTATTTTCAATAGTTCTTGGTCCCAGTTCCCTTTGCGGATGCCCATGGACAGTTGGTCTATGCCCTTGAAGGTGAGTACTGTGTGGTCACCCCGGTGCTGCTCATTGACGTGCCTCGCCACCGGGGTGTCCACACCATTTCTGATGTTACCCAAATGTTCAAGGACCCTGATCCTAAATGGGCGCCTGGTTTTCCCTATATATTTCATAGAGCAAACACACTCAGCCATATAGATGACTCCTGGGGTTTTGCAATTTATAAACTTGCGTATATTAAATTGACGTGTGTTATCCCAGTTCTTGAATGTTTTTGCATTTACTATTACCGAGCAAGCTTTGCAATTCTTGCAACTGAAGTTGCCTGTTGGTCTCATAGGGAGCCAGGTTTGGTTTACCGGGGCCTCAAAGTGGCTATTAACCAACCTATCTCGTAAGTTCTTAGCCCGACGGCTGGTCATTTCTGGGTATGGTTTAAGCACTTCCTTGAGGTCCTCGTCTGCTCTAAGGATGTGCCAATGTCTGTTGAATGCACTCCTTGCTTTGGTCCACTGTTCGTTATACGTGCCTATAAATCTGATCGTTTTTTCAGAAGTGATCTCCATTTTTTCTTTCAATAGGTCCACCCTTGGAGTATTTTTGGCTCTTTTGTATGCCTTGTGGATCATATTTTTAGAGAACCCTCGTTCGAGGAATCTCTCCCTCATCAATGAGGCCTGTTTTTCAAATTCTGTATTGTCTGTGCAGTTCCGTTTAATTCATAGGAACTGTCCTACGGGGAGGCCTTTAATGAGGTTTGGTGGGTGATGGCTAGTGGCCCTTAGTATACTATTCGTCGCAGTACTCTTTCTATTGATGGTACGGCCAATCATCCCATTTTCTCCAATTTGCACTGTTAGGTCAAGAAAATTAATTCTGTCAGGACCAATCTCATATGTCAGTTTGAGATTATGTGTATTCTGGTTCAGGCCATCGATGAAGGTCTTGAGGAGATCTATTGGTCCTCTCCACATCAAGAACACATCATCGATGAACCTGTACCACATCTCAATATGGTCTGCGAAAATCTCATTCTGTTCACCAAAAACCACTTCCACCTCCCACCAGCCCAGGTACAGATTAGCATAGGACGAGGCACATTTGGTCCCCATCGCTGTGCCCTGGGTCTGGTGGTACAGTTTGTTATTAAAAATGAAGTAGTTCTTGGTGAGGACAAACTCTAGGAGTTTGACCAAAAAAGTGCTATGATCCTTAAATGGCATCCCTCTCGCTCTCAGGAAATATGTAACAGCCTCTAGGCCCTTCGTGTGTGGTATAGAGGTATACAGGCCCTCCACATCTAGTGACACTAGGATAGTATCTTGGGTCACCACAATGTCATTCAGTTTATTCAGGATATCCTTTGTATCCCTGAGGTGGGATGGGAGGGCTGTTACAAATGGTCTTAGAACCTGGTCGATGTAATTACTGGCATTTTCCGTTAAGTTCCCAATGCCAGAGACAATAGGGCGTCCTGGGGGTGGGGTCTGTTTCTTATGTATTTTGGGTAATGTTCCTTCAAGGGCACACGCAACCTGGGATAGTCACAGCCGCAACAGTGATCCACACGCCAGCACGCATACGGATGCAATACAACAGGCTCACGATCCAGGTATGCCCATGCAGGGAAACACAGCTCCTCACACTAGCCAGCGGTCACCACACCAAGGAAGAGGAGACCGTAGGGCCCCTCGCGGCAACCATATCAGAACACGACCAACACACCGATGCATCAGGACTAATGGACATGGGCAAGTACATGATCCGGCGTGACATGGTGCAAACAGGACCTACCAACTTTGACGAACGTCCTGAGAATGACCGAATATGGAAGTTCACATTCAATGACGCTATCAAGAGTCTGGGCTTCTCCGCAGTGGAAGAACTCAGCCTACTAACCAAATGGCTGGGAAAAGAATCCGTAGAACACGCCAAGAGGCTCAGGGCAGCGAACGTGAACCACCCCCAAGTAGGTCTTGACTTAGTAACACTAATTTGGCTTGACTCACCCATGAAGTGCTAACTACATTTATGGCCGAGGTGTCAGCGATCATCAATGCGAGACCTTTGAACCCAGTATCGACAGATCCAAAATCGCCAGGTATTCTTACACCAGCAATGCTCCTTATGCAAAAGATAGGAGGCACCCCTACCCCAGTTGGAGACTTTAATACAAAAGATATGTATAAACGCCAGTGGAGGCAGGTGCAATGTCTTGCTAACACATTTTGGGACTGCTGGAGGCGTGAGTATCCTGTGACACTTCAGGATCGCCACAAATGGCAAGCTGCCAAACTTGACATTCACTAAGGAGACGTTGTTCTCTTAATAGATGAGCAGGTGTCAAGAAACGAGTGACCTATGGGACTTATCATTAAAACCATTCCAAGCGGAGATGAAAGGTTTCACAAGGTCAAAGCAAAAGTTACTAAACCAGGAACTGTGAGAAGCCTTATAAGGCCTTACAAGGCCCATTACAGAGACTGTCCCTTTAATATCAAATCGGACTCCAGCAGGGAAGAACTGACCATCAGTTCTATGGACTCTCAAGACATTGTGGAGCACCCAGCTAGCCTGGACCGGTGCATCCACCCAGCATCCTTTGCCAAAGAACTTTGGCCCAGGGACTTTGGAGCCAGTGGTACCGACCGGTATCACATCATTATGTGGACATGGCAAGCAAACATCCCATACAGGAACTCCCATAAGGAAAAAAAACGGTGCACTGTGTCTCACAAAAAGAGAATAGGGATATGATAATCAAAAAGGTTTATTTAGATAAAAACATGGACAAAAAGTACTGATGCAGACACTCACGTGTTTCACACGCAGGGTGCTTTATCAAAGAGTAACAGGTGAATACTAATCATTCTCCTTTATAGCACCTCCCTTGATTACATTGAAAATGTAACCAATCAAATGGATAATCTATATAGCCATCAGGTGGTTCATATGCAAATGACAGGAAGTATGTTACAGGGAACACTTACTGTAGTATAAAACTTTGGTGAACAACCGTAAAAGAGACGTTGAATACATCTCTCTTGTTAGTGAACAATTGAAT
>WSYH01016531.1:0-12907 GCA_036426205.1 Ascaphus truei
ATTTTATTTTATTCTAATATGTCCACCGTGTAATTAAACAGTATATAGTGTATATCAGATACTCTAGTAAAAAATAGACAGCATAACGTCATTTGGTCTCACCATGCGTCTCCTTTAGCTCCTATGTACTATTCTTAGATATAGAAAATTATGTCTTTTTTACTTTTTTCTTTTTTCCTGTGTTCTTGTATGAAGCTCTCGTATCCGCGGTATGTACAGATGGACGATATGGATCCTAGGTGATCGATTTTCCGATTGAGATAGTGCCACCTGGTCCCTTGTTTGGGCAGTTAATTATTTATATTACGACCAATGCACCACTGTAGAGTCCGTTCCCTGTGTCCCTGTTTTTATATATAGCTGTATGTTTTACATAGGAAAAAATGCCGTGACTGGCTGTTAGTGAAAAATTTGGCACGCTGGGGGTTGTGTGAAACACCTCCTATAAAACGGTTATGGGGCAATGGTCTGTGTTGTACATGTAACGTCCAGAGGGCTGTATGTTATGACGGTGTTTGCGGATCAGAGTGATGCCCGATAGAGCATAGCTCTTTTCAAACAGTACTACCTATATGATTTAAGAGGTGTCAGTACTGCCACAGGCAGTACTTCTTTTGAGCTAGACACGATTGTGTCGTATCCATGGGAGTATATGCGGTCACTTAGAAACTCAGTTTGAATGGTACACTACGACCTGAATAAACGCGGAAAGCGCTCTAATAGCGTCAACTACTTCCACACTGCCCTTTGAAGCATGCACAATACAGCACAAAACTCCTTTTTAACAAGAACATGTACTGCTTGGTTATAAGCTACACAGGGTAACATCAGCATACCGTGCAACGCGTGCGTGGCTTCCATCAATAGAATTAGTACGGGCCATATATTTTGCTTAAAAGTGTGCACAGGGGAATCTCAATTTAGGCAACTATAATTCAATCACAGTCTTTTGAGATCCTAATATATCACAGCGCCTGTCTGCTTACTCACCTCACATCACACGCAGTACACAGAGCTGTAGCGATACAATCTTGTCTGACGCTGACCGCGGCTGAGCTCATACAAAAAATCCTACGGCAACAAACAGCCCTGCTCGTGACGCAGCGCAGTTCGTGTAACTCGAAACTGAAACTGTTACTATTTCCTTTCCTGGCACATACGTGACACCCATAAACATGCATCACGTGACATCAAAGATGGTAGAACACCAAACAGCAGCAAGGCTTTATCTTTGACTGCACACTCAACTCAACTCAACCTGTGAACTACGCATCAGAACCTTCACAGCCCTATTTTGATACTTTGACAAGTATACTCTGTAGGAAACTCACCCCTCCATTGTACAGTGTACTTGCTTTTCACAGCAATCATCACTCTGATCCGCAAACACCGTCATAACTACAGCCCTCTATGGACGTACATGTACAACACAGACCATTAGCCCATAACCTGTTTTACTTAGGAGGTGTTTCACAACAACCCCCAGTATTGCCAAATTTTTCACTAACAGCCAGTCACGGCATTTTTTCCTATGTAAAACATACAGCTATTATATAAAACAGGGACACAGGGAACGGACTCCTACAGTAGAGCATTGGTCGTATATATAAATAATATACCCTGCCAAACAAGGGCCAGGTGGCACTATCTCAATCGGAAAATCGATCACATAGGATCCTATCTGTCCATTACATACCGAGGATACAGAGCTTCATACAAGAACACAGGAAAAAAGAAAGTAAAAAATACATAATTTTCTATACTTAAGAATAGTACTAGGAGCTAAAGGAGACGCATGGTAGAGACCAAATAGACTTTAGCTGTCTTTTTTTTACTAGAGTATATAATATACACTATATACTGTTTTAATTACACGTGTGACATATTAGAATAAAATAAATAAAATAAACTTCACATACTATATTCACCTCTGACCGTATATACTCTATAGGGACTCTTTAGTGTATCTTCTTTGATACACATCTTTAGCTACTTCACAACACATCCCTAGGCAGCACGCTATTTTCCAACAAGGGGTTTCTAAGAGCGGTTTCTCCACTATAGTATTAATAAATTTAAAACACGCAACATCTCCTTTATTAAAGTACAGAAAGTCAAACAACATTTACAAGCACAACAGATGGTGTTAGTTTAAAAAAAAATGTATTAATACAATTTAAAACAAGGATGGTTGTGCTGAACAGCAGGTCAGGCCGGCACAACTCCATGTCTTCTATCTCTTTGTCTAATATCGTAAAATCTTTTTCTTGTTGTAACATAATTAATTTCATTAGTTTAAAGAATAGTTTGTCTTGTGTGTTATTCCATTGGATATGAATTCATTCATCACTTAGATCCATGGATGATTTTGCAGCTGTGTACCCAGTGTGGGATTGCTCTCTCAATCCCGTTTGAAAATGGATGAACTTGAAGACTTGCTCGTCGGGAAGCGCAAACCATGTGGAAAAAAAAAAATATCCTTATGGTGCAATATTGTTGTAATAAGTGAATACGTTTGTTCTAGAACCGATGTGCAGAATACTCACAAATGTGAGAAGAGATATGTACACATAATGGTATCTTGTTGATGATCCCAAATTGTGGTGTAACTGGATAGATTATTAGTGCGGGTGCACACTCTGGTAACCTTAGTATTAGACAAGAGCCAAACATAGCGCAGAATGTATGCGATTTTATAAAAGGTAAGTAAAATGCAATGCACTTACATGGTACAGCAATAATTCAAGCGTTTAGTCTCACAAATAGGATCTGGCAGCAGGATCAAAGTCTCTCTGCTTCCCCTGTGGGATGGCTTGCGTCTCACGGATGCGTGTCAGCAAACCGGAAAGGACGTCATCCAACTTCAGTGGTTCCGGTCTGCCGTGGGGTTGTTAGATCAGCGTCACTCTACGCGTTTCCACCGTCCTTGTTTCATCAGGATGACTCTGACTCGGTCTTGGGAACTTATATACTCTAACCTTACATTTCATAGTTAAAGACTAATTGGGTGATGGTGAGTATTTAAACACAATGAGGGAGATAATTGGCCTAGGCCGATCAAGTTTAAATAATCTCTATATCAACACATATGTAGAGCTCAATATAAGCAGTTACATTTTATTAAAACAAAGTATCATATTTAGAGTAATAGACGCAATAAATTTAAAAAGGTATATTATATCGGTAGGCGAAATTACTGGAGGTGTATACCTATTTTAGCACTACATTCTAGTACACATAGTAATATATCATGGGCAACATCTAGGAGAAGGACAAGAAAGATTATGTGAGGTTATGCGATCAACAGGAAGCATTACAGAACGGCTTAATGCAAATTCTAATTTAAACCGGAGGGAAATAGTTTGGAGTTCGTACATCCAAATGATTCTCTCTTAATTAGAGCTAAATTCCTATTGCCCCCTCTCCAGTGAGGCATAACCTGTTCAATCGCCTTGAATGTAAGACCTCTGGGATTGGCATTATGAACTAATAAAAATGATTTGAAACACTGTGTGTGGTAGTTTTCTTTTGATGTTCCCCAGATGTTCCAATATACGTGTTCTAGGGGACGTATCTTTTTACCTATGTATTTAAACTGCAGTCGCATTCTAAAAGATAGATTAGAAAATTGGATCTGCAATTCAGATGCTGTTTAACATTATAGGATTTTTTTGTGGTATTGGACTGAAACTATTACCTTTTTTGAACTATATTGGCAGCTTTGCACATTTTGCAATGAAAGAAACCTTTTAGGGGGTCTAACCAGCCAGTAGAGTGAGTAGTAGAGATATGTGATCTCAAAGCGCTAGGGGCCAATTTATTTTGGCTTATTTTATTCTGCACATCGTTCTAGAACAAAACGTATCACTTATTACAAACAATATTGCACCATCAGGATATTTTTTCTGTTTCCACATGTTTGCGCTTCCCGACGAGCAAGTCTTCAACCTTTATGCATGGCGACGAGGTACAGTGTTTAAAGGGGGTACTCTAATGTGAGTCATGAACATAAGAAATACACCATCTTTTGTGGATTCACTTCACATTGAATACACATCGACTAAACATCGAATATACATTCTTGTGCTTGTATTTTCTTTCTACTCGCAGCAATGCCTGTTAAAAAGATTTCAAAGATCTCAGCATGAGAATTAAGGAGATGTACAACAGCGCGGATAACAATTGCAGATATCCAACGCTGGTTAGCTGCTTCTCTGGCCTCGTTGTGCCATCAAACCCCGTGTGCTATATGCACACGGAAGAAAAAACAAACACCGCACGAGGACACCAACGGTAACTAACGGCGTAAGTATAATTTATATTACTAATAATATAGTATATCTATCTATTATTGTTTATATTGCTGATATTAATATATATAGTAGAGATCTATCTAATATATAGTTATTTCTGTTTTTATATTACTATATTATACAGTATATCTATCTATTAGTTTTATCGCTGCATATTATACAGTATTCTATATAGTTATAGATCCATCTAATATTTAGTTATTTCTGTTATTTAATATATCTATCTATTATGTTTATATTGCGCATATTAATATAACATATATATAGATCTATCTAATATTATAGTTATTCTGTTTTATTTATATAACTATATAATAACAGTATATCTATCATATTGTTTATATTGCTGCATATTAATTCTTTTAAATGTTTATTGGGGGTAGAGGATGGGGATGAAGTGAGTAGTTGCCCCAAATGTTGGGTAGCGGACTGGTTACCCCTTCATTACAATAGCGGTTTCCACCCTATGGTAGTGAGGGGTAATTCCTCCTGCAACCTTCCTGTCAGGCCTAACACCCACGCTCGGACACTACCACCCCCTCATTCACCCCCTCTGCCCTCAATAAACAGGCTATTGATGTTGAACCCCTTCATTTCAATACTCTGAGGAGGGAGGATTAAGGCAAGAGATGGAGGACGTACAGTACATGATGAGGTGATGATAAGCATGGTACAGATAGTGTGTATGTATGCGACAAACTGCAAAAGGTCAGAGAGGAAGTGAATCTGATAGTAATATTAGTCTGGCAGCTAATGATGTGTTATTATACCATACTACACACATGTACACCCTCATACATTACATATGAACAGACTACCTACTTATATATAAAGCAAACACACATTACATACACACACAGACACCACACACACAAATACTGTAACGTTGGCACGAAATAAGAATCAACAATTTCATTTCTTAAACCTTTCATTCACATTATCGTTTACTATTTGAAATGACAGTATTAATTTTGAACTTTGTGTGGAATTTTGTTTTTTTCGTGATCTAATGCAAGTAGTTGGTTAAAAATGGTTAACATCACTAAATAATAATAGATTGATTTGATAATGTATTAAAAAAATATTTTTTCAGCTTCAATGAGGGAGTGCTGTTTAACCAACACTGGCATTAAAGCACATGGTTCACTAGTACAAGTGAGGATGAAAGAAAACGACACGCAAACAGAAAACAGGATATCCTGAGGTTCAGAGGTGGGAGAAAAATGAATTTACTTTGATGTAGACCCAGCAGTGCTCTGTCACTCAACCGCTTGGATTCAATATCTTCACAAGAAAAATTCATGCTGTTGCAGAACCTAGGCAACTTGGGGTGAAGTAAGTCCAGATGGAAAAAAGAATACAAGCCCACAAGTCTGGTGAGTTCAATGTCGAGGAAGCGATAAGGCTGTCCAAAAAGGGTCTAGAGTCCTTTGATTATCTGAACCCAAGACAATAGCACTTAGAAATTACCCTTGTTTGGTGGCAACCAGCAACAAATTCCAAACATTTGAATATTTTAAGTGGAGATATGCCCATACTCCCTGTTACATATATATCGAAAGAAAAAACACTGTTTTTAAAATATATATATAATTTTTTGAACTTCTTTCTTATAGACAAATATATTAATAGATCTATACCTTAATCCACGTGCAGCACCTGGGCATGATCCATCTCCTGTCGTGAATGTATTATGCCCCAAATTAATTTCTTATATAGTGACATACATTGTTATTTTTATTAGCATTTGTGGTTTGACCTGGTACACTTTCAATATTTTTCCACCTTTATATCTTCTTTTTCTGTCTTTAATCAAATTGAAAGAGGTAACACAATCTTCAATAATCTCCATATACAATACGTTTGGGTTATATTTGCGTAGCACTGCTAGTACATGATGCACTTTTTCTCATGTTGAGTAATTATGGTCTTTAATGGGCCATTCAAGTAATGGACAGTAAGGTTTATTTCTCGGTATGGAGGTGTCTCTTATGGAGTAACACAGCTGAATTGTATGTCTGAAGCACACTATTTCCAATGTTCTTTTGGATATTATTGTTATTTATATGATTGTTCCACGTGTATTACTACTGTGAATCGCATGTATATGTAATTGGCGATATAAAATATAGACAACATACATACATACATAATACTACATGCTACATAGATAACAGATTGTCCTTATGATCCATTCACTTGAAGAAGGGCCTCTAACGTGTCTCTTTTTGGCTTGGAGGAGTCTGTAGGTAACATTTGAATGGTATTTTATGTACAGATTGAAGGCCAGACTTAATGTCCCATGCTGGAGGAACCCCGTGAAATACTACTGTAATTATCGGTATTTCCTTAGGCCGCAGAAATATTTTCTGTGGAGGTTCCGATTTGGTAAGAAATGGACCCCCTATAGGCAGTCACAGCCTTTTTATGTCAAAATTTCTCACCTACTCGGTGTAATCTTGCACAATAAATACAAATTGCTATTCCCCTTAGTAGTTCTCATACTTTGTACGAACTATACAGTAATAGTTTTTACATAAAATTTGGTAAAATATAGGCCCAAATTAAGTAAGATTGTGTAAGTCCTCTTTAACACTTGGAAAATTGTTTGGCTCAAACACAGAAGGTTGTCATCAGTCACTGGAAAGTCCAAAGACTAACTTTTTGCATACTAAATACCACTATAAAAGTGTATTATTTCTGAAAACACATAATCCCCCATAAATTTAGACATGGAAATAATTGTCCACAAAAATGAACACTTGAAATATCCTGCAACATTTTCTGCATATATTCATACCACTTTGTACTTCAAGTATAATAATGGAGAGGAATACTAGTTTTTAATTGCCTGGGTTCAACTGATTACACTGATATCAAATATGTATAGGTCTACATATTATTTTAGACAAAAAGAGGCTTCCAAAATAGTTCGACTGTGAAAGTTCTTCCCTTTACTTTCACCAAAAAGGTTGCAGACTATTACAATCAAAGTTGACCTGAACCAGGTGTTGTCCCAATTATCATAGTTGGCATAGACCTCACCAATTATATACAAAAAAGGACTAATTAAAAAATGTTGCAAATAGAATAATATACCTATCAAATTAGTGTACGGGATGACGCTGTTAATACACCCATTCAGTAGGAAACTAAAATGTTTTTTACTTTTAGAGACATATAAAAAAATTTAATGTACTGCTTTTTGCTAGTTAAATGGTTTTTTTTTGTTTCAACTTAAGTTTTTAATTTTGTTAGATATCATTACATACAGTATACTGTTGACAAGGTAATACAAGATCGCATGCACACTGGCAGACGAACAGGAGAACTAAACGACTCCGCCGGCATAGGGGAGAGAAAACGGGAAAAGGGACGGTGGGCGGGAGGGGGTGGGGAATTTGGATGGGTTTCTCCTCTTGGTGGTCCAGCTTTCTGTCGTGCCTCGTGTGTCTCTCTGCGTCTGGGAGTCAGGCGTTCCCCTTAGTCAGCCGATTCGTCTTCTGTTCCGGTCTGCCAGTTTCTCTAGAACTTCCTCTGGGGGGTCGTGTAATGAGCTGATATGTTATGTCCTGGTCACTCTCCTTGGTGCTCATATCAATGAGGAGAACGCATTTTCCTCGTATCAATGCCTATTGGGCCCTTTCCACCCCGCGGATGTCTGTTTTTGGTGGGCTTCCAGGCAGCCAGTACTTTTTAGAAAATTTGTCCAGTGTCGTTGACACAAATTGTCAACTTCCGTCCTCTTGCAAAACTGACAGATCGGTTCCGAATTTTAGTAATTGAAATGAATTTTCATTTTGTTCCAGGTTGCTGCGATCTCCCTCTAACCAACCATAGAAAAGTGAGCTATTAACTTGTTTCTACTCCTCTGGCGTGAACCCTTCATCTGGTATTGTTCAGAAGGAACAGCATGGGTCGATATGGTAAGGTTTACCTGTATCTTATCAACCAGTCCTTAATAATGAATCCAGACGGACGATCTTGGGCGACCAGAACCAAGCATGATTGTAACAGATCTCCTTGCGTGTACCACATTGTCTAGACACAATCTGGGAGTAACTCTGGTCAGGAATTTTAGCATAGTTGTTGTGGGAGTGTGGGTGAACCCAGTCGCATCATCAACCTTATATGGTTCTCCTCTCTACAGGTCGTGCACAGGAGAAATTATGGTATGTCGCAGTCACGATTCTAGACCATTAGCCTCTACACAGCTCCCTCCTAAGTCTGTCTACCAATTAGTCATATATCTCGGTTTTGTTCGTCACATTCGCGCTGTAGAACCGGTCACCTTTTGTACATCTCTGGTCCTGTGAGTCCCCGTCGTGGATTCCCTGAATCGACAAGTTTCGAATTTGTCATAGGGGTGTGTGGCTGGACCTTTTGAATAGCATGCCCTGATCTGGGAGGTTCTGAATAGCTCGGCATTAGGATTTTTTGGTCGATTTAAGTAGAGGCAAATGTTTGAATACCTCCCCTCCCCTCCAGAATCTACATCGCTTAATGTTTTTTTTTTCGTTTCCCGATAGTGAATCGTGCTGGACTGGCGGAAGCAAAGAGTGGGTTGTCCCACATGGCGTCATAAACCCGATCCCTACGTGTCAAGTGTACATTTTGAGGCCTAGTGACTCCCATCCGAGAGCGAGTTGGTCATGAGGAAGCATGCAATTTGGCGCCTACTCGCACCTTTTGGGGTAACCAAATCAATTCTCTCGTTCTATTGGGGAGCACGCTTCTCTTCTTCTTTCATGGACCCAATCTTTTGGAGTCCTGTATTATAGTGCCCCGCACGTATTTGACATAATTGAGCCACCTTGTAGTATGACAACAAACAAGGTACCACCTACCCCGCGACCCCACCTGCCCCCGTTTGTGTTTGCTGATGATTTGTTTTGCCACCCGCGCTCTTTCTTTTCCTCCCCAGATACATTTATCTATTCTTGGATGGAGTGAGAGAGTGTCCTTCATCCCTATAGGCACTGGAAGCATTTGATAGAGACAGAATGCGGCGGTAGCACAGTTCCTTTAACGCAGGTGATTTTACTTTTAACCAATCCAGGGATTTTTTATTTGCCCACCTCTTATGTCCTCCTCCAAGTCCCATCAATCTTGGGATAATTTGCTTGATATATTGGGCTATATGCCGTGGTGACTTAATTCCCTAGGTATTTAATGTGATGTTTTGTTGCCAGTGGAAATTAAAATTTATGGCGATTAAATTTTTCTCATATGCCTGGGGAGATTATATTTAGGCATCGGATTTGTTCTGGATTGTTTCTTTTTTAAAAAATTTTGAACCCCGGAGACCCTATTGAACTGACCAAGCAGATCGAACGGTTTTGGTAGAGAGGTACGGGGTTTAGATATTGTCAGGAATACATCATCCGCAATATAGTGCCACCTTATGCGACTGATTTCCGATGTCTGCTCCCGTGGGATGTCTTTTGCTATCTCGTATTTGGGCCGCTACATTGGCTCCATACACAAGTGCAAAGATGAGGGGGGAGAGCGGGCATCCCTGTCTCGTTCCGCTCTTAATTTGGAGGGGTCTGAAAGCGAATCCCTGGTGGTTAACCCCTAGCCGACGGGGCTGAGTAAGAGCAAATATAGCTTTTATCAATTTGCTCCATGCCAATGCTCCAGCGTGGCCCTCCAGGTATGGCATCTATCCTATTGTACGCTTTTTTCCGCACCAGACTGAGTCCGCAATAATTGTTATGGATTTGGAATTGGCTATTTCTATTCTAACAGATCAATGATTCGTCGGGTATTATCCGATGTTGTCGACCCGGGATAAACCCGACTTGATCTGGTGCCCCAGTCTGGGTAGGATAAGACTTAATCTGTTGGCCAGTAAATTTTAGCAGAAATTTTACATGTCCGAATTAATCAGGATATTGGTCTGTAGCTTTTTACGTCCTGGGGGTCTTTCCCTTTCTTTGTGATGATCGGATGGACGCCTTGACTATTTGGCTGGCAAAGGGGGTACTGTTGTATCACTTTATTTAAACATACGGAGAAATATGGGGGCCAGTTTGTTTCCTTTCCTGAAGTTCTATAATAAAGATTTGATTCCGTCCCAAATTTTCCGTCGGACCCCGGGGCTTGTTAGAGGGTTTCAGGTTTTTGATAACCTCGTTATATTCCTCCATTGTGATCACTAACTATTACCTCTCTATTGACTCACTCAAACCGGTATATTCGAGTTCCCTCTGAAACTCCGGTAGGGGCCTCCGTTTACTGGCAAAAGGGATACCTTTTTGCCGTCGTAACAATTTTTCAGGGAAGGATTTAATCCCCTACTATATTTTTTGGGATTGCCGTGGTCCCCCCACCCGATTCCCAGCGCAGGGATTGTAATGCGATAGTTATTTGTTTAGAGTTAATCAGTTGCCAGCAGGTATCTGGTTTTTTGCTTCCTCAAAGAATCTTCTCTTGACCACTTACGATTTCTCGGCCTGGCGGTGAGAAGTAGTTCAGTTTAAATCTGGTATTTTAATTTGTTGGAGAGTTTTGGCCACATTTGGGGAGCATGTGTGTTCCCAAAGCTGCTTTCAACTTTGTCCTGTTCTTTGATAATTTTTGCGTTGGCTTTCCTTTTCTTTTTTGCCGCCAGGGCTAATCAAAACCCCCCTCATGTTTGCTTTTCCTGTGCCTCCCAGAGGTTATGTGAGAGCCCCCCCCCCCCCCCCGAACGCTACTTTATTTTCACTAAAGAAGTACTTTGATCGGCCTCTCTGAAATCTTTCTTCCAAATCGAGGATCTTTAGGAGGGAGTCATTTAGTTTTCCAACTTGCTCTCGGTCTTTCCAGCCATATCTGTGTCGAAAAGATAAAAGAAGGAAGCAATTGAAAGGCGTACGAAGACCGTAGCTCATTGGTGCATCGATATGACCAGAAATATCATGGATCCCATTATGGGCGATCGCAGGACCATCTATTAGAGACAAGAGTATCGATTCTGCTAAAGGACATGGGGGTTGAGTAGAAGGTGTAGTTTCTATCTATTGGGTGAGTCCTCCTCTCCAAACGTCTAATAAACTGTAAATCTTTTAAGCCCTTTGTTCAGGGCTGTGATCGCGTGTTTCCTTTTGTCTGGGGGGGCCTGACTGTCGCAGGGGATGCGTTTAGCACTTTGTTAATCCCCGCCTATGATTATCGCGCCTTTACTTATATTTTTCTTATATTATCAAACTTTTTTGGTAAAAATCTGATTCGTGTACACTTGGGGCGTAGATTGTGGCAACCGTTTATTTGGCTGTGCGTTTAATGGACCCTGTAATCAGCAGAAACCTACCCTCACTGATCTGTTTTTCACCTACCCACCTCCAGCCCCACTCGTTGTGGATCAAGATTGCCACTCTGTGTTTTTTTGTCTGACAAGGATAATATACCTGTTTTAATTTTTTTTCTTATCAAAAATTTGGGCAGCTGGTGGTGCTAACGTGTGTTTCTGGAGTAATACGAAGTCCTGTCTGCCCTCTTTCTTTTGTAGTCAGTGCGTGGCTACCTTACGTGTGCGGGGCCAGTTTTAACCCTTTAGTGTTGTGTGAGATAAAAGTTAAAGCATAGTGGTATTGTGGGGGGGACTGACTTTAACTCTGAGTGTTGCAACCTGGGGAATCAGGCCTATTTTGGGGAGCCTCTGTTCCTCTGCCAGCTTAGCGCGTTGCTCAATTCAGCGGGGAACCACCTGCGTAGGGACGTGTGGGGTGGGGTGGAAACAAAGGGGACATGGGACACATGGGGAAGTAGACACAGAAACACACCAAAAACGTGGTGGAGAGGTATCCGTGCATAAGACCACATCCTCCACATCGTCTGTGGATGGTGGAACTCTGGAGCGCACCCTTCTGTCTCCTGTCTTCCTCGCAGGGCACCCTGTTCGCACCCCTCCCTAGGTCTTCCTCTGGGTCTAGGCCGCCGCCTAGCCCACGATTGTAGACACAGGTGACTGCGGGACCTCCTTCCCAGCCTACATCCCTTATCTTTGGTCCATAATATATTAGTAGTATCATAGTGAAACTTATTGATACACCTTGTGACCTCTAAAGCCCTAACTTACTGTGTACTGATAGCACTTCATAACAACATTGCTCCCCCCGTTATACCTAACCTTATGTGACTAGGATGGCTAAACATTCCTCACCCTCCTTTAATCTCTTGGGTCCCAGCGTGGTCCCCTTGGCCCCACAGAATGCCTCAGCCTCTTTATATCTGCTGCTGGAGTTGCTGTCGTGTGGGTGCCTTCCGTTGCTTCCCAAACCTTTCCCGCTGAGGGACTTCTCCTTTCCACTCCCTTCCCCTCTCCTTCCCGCCCCCCTGCGCTCTCTTCTACCCCTCTCTTTAACCCTAACTCTTTACCCTTCCCCCCCCTCCACTTTCCATCCTTCTCCTCCCCCCCACATTCCTCCGTCTCCCTCTCCCCCCCTCCACATTCCGACCTTCTACTTCCCCCCCAGCACTTCCGCCCTTCTATCTACCCCCTTCTTCCCTATAGTATATACGGTCAGAGGTGAATATAGTATGTGAAGTTTATTTTATTTTTATTTTATTCTAATATGTCACACGTGTAATTAAAACAGTATATAGTG
>WSYH01016532.1:0-12904 GCA_036426205.1 Ascaphus truei
AGGAGCTTGTTCAGATAGCTGGGTAGCTTGCCCATGAAGAATTTAAAGGAAAGACAGGAAAGGTGAACTTTGCGCCTAGACTCTAGTGATGACCAATCTAGTTCTTTGAGCATTTCGCAGTGATGTGTGTTGTAGTTGCATTGGAGAACAAAACGACAAATTGAATTGTAGAGGGTGTCAAGTTTGCTAAGGTGGGTTTGAGGTTCCGAGCCATATACTATGTCTCCATAGTCAATAATTGGCATTAGCATCTGCTGTGCGATACGCTTTCTGACCAGGAGACTTAGGGAGGATTTGTTCCTGTAAAGTACCCCTAGTTTGGCATAGGTCTTGGTTGTCAGGGTATCAATGTGCATCCCGAATGTTAAGTGGGAGTCAAACCATAAGCCCAGGTATTTTAAACTAGTGACGGGTTAGGGTGGTTTTAGCGTTGGTTCTAATCAGGAGCTCAGTCACTGGAAGCTTTACAAATTTAGTCTTGGTCCCAAATACTATTGTTACAGTCTTGTCAGTGTTTAAAAACAGTTTGTTTTGGGAAATCCAGTTTTCGAGTCTCAAAAAGTCAGACTGAAGTATGTGTTGAAGGTCAGAGAGGCTATGGCTGTGTGCATATAGGATTGTGTCGTCTGCATACATGTGTATTGAGGCTTCCTTACAAGCTGTGGGAAGTTCATTAATGAACACTGAGAAGAGTAGGGGCCCCAGAACAGAGCCTTGAGGGACACCACAAGTGATATCCAGGTGGTTGGAGTTA
Source organism: Ascaphus truei (assembly GCA_036426205.1). Classification (NCBI taxonomy): domain Eukaryota; kingdom Metazoa; phylum Chordata; class Amphibia; order Anura; family Ascaphidae; genus Ascaphus; species Ascaphus truei. The sequence continues at coordinate 755 of WSYH01016532.1, forward strand.
GAGCCTGAGATGGACACATGTTGGGATCTTCCCGATAGGTAGGACTGAAACCAGTTTAAAGCATGCTTCCCTATTCCGGAGCTCTGGAGTTTAAGCAGGATAGCATGATCAACTGTGTCAAAAGCCTTTGCAAAATCTAGGAATACTGCACCAGTGAGTTGTCCCCGTTCCATTCCACACGGGATTTCATTGCAAACTTTTAGAAGGGTAGTTACGGTGGAGTGTTTGGGACGAAACCCAGATTGGAATTGGCTAGGGAAATTTGTCTTGGTATAGAAATCGCTTAATTGGGAGTGGACACATTTTTCCATGACTTTGGATAGAATTGGGAGAAGTGAGATTAGCCTGTAGCTTGAGACAGTGGTTTTGTCCCCACTTTTGAAGATTGGGACAACTCTGGCAGTTTTCCAGGTCTTAGGGATATGGCCTGCAGACAGGATAGAGTTGACTATGGACGCAATTGGTTTGGCAATGGCTGGGGCACCAAGTCGTAGGAACCTAGATTGTAGTAAGTCAGGTCCACATTGGCTGCTTAGTTTTAGTTTGAGGAGCGCTTGTATAATCTCCTCTTCAAATACTGGGCCAAATTGAAAATTGTGGGCAGTATTGGGAGGGGGTGGGACTATAGTGGTACTCCCAGGATGAGATTCAAATTTGTGGTTTGGGCTGCGTTTTGCTAATAAGTTAGTGGCACACCCCACAAAGTAATCATTGAATGCATTTGCAATGTCAGTGGGGTTTGTCAGAGTAATATCCCCCTTAGTGATATTACTTGGTTGTTGATGGTTAGGAGGCTGGAATATATTGTTGATAACCTCCCAGAAGTTAGCTGGGTTTGATGTATTTTGGTGGAGATTGTCAGAGTAATATTGTGCTTTTGCATGCCTTGTTTGCCTTGTGCACATGTTCCGCAGGCATCTGTAGTGATTGAATTCCTTGGTAGTGCCAGTTACTTTGTAGCTTTTCCACAAGGTATCCCTGAGCTGGTAGAGTGCAATAAGGTCAGTTGTAACCCATGGAAGGTTGGCCCCCCGTACCCTTATTTTGCGTAGTGGAGCATGGGTATCGCAGAGTTTTAAGAACTCGGATTGGAAATAGTCGAGTACAGAATCAGGGTTGGGAATTAAATCGATTCTGTGCCATGGGCAGTTGTTAAGGTTATCCAGAAACTGTTGTGGGTTAAAGTTTTTAAATGTTCTAGTGAGTTAAGAGGGGAAAAAAAAAACACCTTTTGATATTTAAATATACTAACTTATATCAATGCTAAAGGCCAGAGTCAATCTTTTACACAGGACTTGCACATCAGGAACATACCTGTGAAAAGAATGCTATTACAGTAGATCCATGTCATATCAGCTGAGGTTATTGGTCTTGCATGAAGAAAGTAAGTATCTTAACTACAGTGGCGGCACAACTGAATCTAAAGCGGCTGTCACCGTGGTTAAAAAAAAACACGGCCGCCGCCACCCGCTGAAAACTGGGCAGGTTCACGGCCGCTTTCCCTAGCCTCGGGCGCTTTCAATAGAAAGCGCCATAGCGCTTATCTATTGACGCGTGGGAAAGTCCGGGGAACGTGCGGGGAGCGTGCCCGCAACTTTCCGCGACTTGCCCGTCGCGTACCCGGCCGGAGCCCGTCTTTTGTAAGACTCAGCTCGGCCGGGACAGTATAGTCTAACTATAACTTGTCACTTAAACGCCCACTTTAAATGGCTCACTATATCATGGCAATGCAGTTCCTGCAAATGCAGAAGGGGTAATAGTTTTATACAGCTAAAGCAGTCACATGACCCTCCCCCTCCCCAATAAATCAGCTTGTTCCAGTTGGTCAATTAACAGCACAGAGTTAAGAGAGGGGGGGGGGCACCTTTTGATATTCAAACATACTAACTTATATCAATGCTAAAGGCCAGAGTCAATCTTTTAAACAGGATTTGCACATCAGGAACAAACCTGTGAAGAGAATGCAATTAGATCCATGTCATATCAGCTGAGGTTATTGGTCTTGCATGAAGAAAGTAAGTATATTAACTATAGTCTAACTCAGTGGTTCCCAAACTTTTTCGGTTCAAGGCTCCCCAAGGCGATCAGGATTTTTACGCGGCGCCCAAAGTAAAAACAAAGGTGTATATACATACCTAACAGTTGCAGTGCGCAGTTGGTGTCTCTCAGACACACTCACACACTCACACTCTCTCTGACCTCACTCTCTCTGTCTGACCTCACTCTCCCTCTCAGACCTCACTCTCACTCTCTCAGACCTCACTCTCTCTCTCAGACCTCACTCTCTCTCTCAGACCTCACTCTCTCAGACCTCACTCTCTCTCTCAGACCTCACTCTCTCTCAGACCTCACTCTCAGAATTTTATTCCTAGGGGCCCTAGAACTGTTTATTCCCACGCCACTTGACATTGACCTTGACTTGTTAGTGATCAAAGCTCTCCTATTGAAAATGTATCCGCTTTGACTGTTTGCGGTCTGGACGGCAGCCAACTTGTTCTTCGAAAGTTACCTCGAGGAACCTCCATTGAAGTCGATGGGCCCATTGACTTTCAATGGGAGACCGCCGCTCTCCCTCTCTGACGCCACCTGCTGGTCTTTACAGGAAACAGGACTAAAACAACAAGATTCTCCATTAGAATGCATGGAGCCCTAATGGCGGCCAATGGGGACCTGCAAAATGGTGCATGAAAAGGCGGGAAAACTTCACAAAGAGCTATAATCATTAAAGGACTATTAACCCTTGTGCTCCCGGATGGATTCTAGTGTGTGTGTGTGATGCAGACACTGATTAAACCAGACATTACAATGGAACAGGGGAATACACATGTACATGTCATTACAGGGGTTAAATCACTGTTCTGGGTCTTACCCCGGTTAACCCTTTGACTCCCGGGTGAGGTCAGGGGATGGCCAAATGGGGTGTAACCCCTTTAATCCCGGGCCACCCCCTTTCTCCCTCTACAGTGTTAGGTGCCGAATGCTGCGAGGCAAAAGCCAAGACCAAGGGATGGCAGATTTACCCATCAACAGACTTAATACAGAACCCCCCTTTACATATGTAGGACTCGATGTATTTGGGCCCTGGATGGTCATCTCACGTAGAACTAGAGGCGGACTAGCAAACAGCAAACGATGGGCGGTACTCTTCACCTGCATGAGTACGCGAGCTATATACATTGAGATTATAGAATCTATGGATGCTTCAAGCTTCATAAATGCCCTCAGAAGATTCTTTGCAGTCAGAGGACCAGTTAAACAAATACGCTCCGATTGTGGCACCAATTTCGTTGGAGCATGTAAGGAATTACAAATAAACACTAAAGATAATAGAGACAACAGTATCCAAAGATACCTGTGTGACCAAGAGTGTACGTGGACATTCAACCCTCCTCACTCCTCTCACATGGGCGGAGCATGGGAACGCATGATCGGGGTAGTCCGGCGTATCTTTGACTCTATGATGCTGAAAACCGATCTAACTCGACTCACTCACGAAGTGTTAACCACATTTATGGCCGAAATATTAACGATAATTAATGCTAGGCCTTTGATTCCAGTGTCAACAGATCCAGAATCGCCAAGTATTTTGACACTAGCAATGCTGCTAACCCAGAAAGTAGGGAACATCCCCACCCCAGTCGAAGGTTTCAACTCTAAGGATATGTACAAACGACAGTGGAGACGGGTGCAGCACTTGGCCAACACATTTTGGGATCGCTGGAGACGCGAGTATCTGGTGACACTCCAAGAACGCCATAAATGGCAAATGGTTAAACCAGATATCCAAGTAGGAGATGTGGTTCTGTTGAAAGACAAACAGGTGACAAGAAACGAATGGCCCATGGGACTTATTATCAAAACCATCCCAAGCGAAGATGAAAGGGTCCGCAAAGTGGAAGTTTGGGTGACCCAGAATGGGATCGTTAAAACCTTTTTAAGACCTATCACAGAGACTATCCTCCTAATGCCCAAATCGGACTATAACAAGGAAGAACTGACTACCAGTTCTATGGACTCTGAGAGACATTGTGTTGCATCAAGCTAACCTAGAGCTGTGCATCCACCTACCTTACCGAGATGGCAAAGGACTTCAAGCTGGTGGTACTGGCCGGTATCCCATCGTTATGTGGACATGAAGTTTGCATTGTTATGTTATGTTATATTGCACATATGTTCCACATATACCTAGAATAGTGGTATCTCCAGATACCAGATGGGGAGTGTCATGGAACAGAAATACCCATGTCTGCCTTCTCTGTTTCAGCCCCCCTTCCCTTGGCAGTTCTGCCTGCTAGCTGTACTTGGATGTCACTTTCCTTGCAGTTTACTCCCAGTGCAGATGGAATGGATACATTATGTAGCCCTTTTTCCTTCCAGTCTGTCGCACCCCTGGTTGCTCTGGCAACATCTCCAGTCCTCCAAGTTAATGGGCTTTCCCATTTTCTCCCCTGTCCTTGCTGACAGTTAGTCCAGTCTCACTCCATTTTTAGTGTGACCCTTGCCCCTCACTTCCCTTTCCACCATCACCTCTGGATGAGTGAGTTCCCTGCTGTAACTGCTGTACTGGTAGGATTACCCCTTTCACCTGTCCTTAACTACAAGGCACCCGCAGAGAGACACTATTCAAACACCAACATCTCTTCACAAGTGCCTGTCTTTTATGCTACTTTCCCCAAATAAAGTAAAGAAAAAGAACTTGTTGTGCTTTGAAAAGTGGGCCGAGTTGAAGCTATCTGGGCTAAATCATCTTACATATGACCCTGGCCTCCAGAATAGAAACACACACACACGCAGAGACAGAATGGGGGGGGGGGGGGGACTGAGAGAATGGACGGATGGGGGAGAGAGAATTTGGGGGGGGGGTGAGAGAAGGGGGGACAGAGAGGGGTGGAGAGACACATAGGAGAAGGGGCGCAGTTGGTGATGTCGTCATGTTTTATTTAAAAAATGTTTTTTTACTGTGGCCCGGTTTTAACTTTTGTAAATCTAGTCACCCTAATTAGAGAGGGTTGGAGGCATCACTTCAGAAGTGGCTAATGGAGCCAACAAAGACTGTGCCGTGCCAGCTAGGGCAATCATTGTCTTATTCATGAGCAACATGGAGCGGTTTGTTCATCATGTCGTGGACAGAGGAAAAGGTCAGGACCTCTCGGTATACCGCATGTGCGAGGTGGATGGCTGGGTAAAGGTCTGGCCAAGAGACATTGCACTATTCCTTCCACCAGGGGGAGGAAGTATAAGGGACCTAGTGACTTTTACCCCTGAGCACGATTGCCAAGAGATTATCACGGCGGTGGCTCACAAAAGTCAAAGTGAGGTACCCCCACATGATCAGTTAGGGGCACCCCACAAATGGTCTCAGCTGGCCTCGGTTATCATATGTGACCTGCCTTGTACCCTGTTTTGTATAGTCAAACGTGATAAGTTGTACGTATCATGCTCTGCATTTTTATTGTATAACCTTATGCCGAGTGACGTCGTTCCCCAAGCGGGGTCGTTGGATTTTTCACCAGGGGGAGGATGTAGCCAAGTCCCCTCTGCGTGCCTGCTGCCCCGCGACCCCTCCCTCGTTTCTTCTGCTGCTGAGGGTCACTCGATGGACCCGCCAGCACTTCTGGAGGGTGGGGGCCAGTGCAGGGAGCGCTTTGGCGTTCCGGCGGTCCCCAGCGGCTCCCGAGCAGGGCGCCGCCATCTTGCTGTAGATCGTGCATGCGCAGTGAGTCCCGACGGCCCTGCAGAGTTGCGAATGCGCGAGGAAAGCGTGAGGGGAGCCCGCGAAATCCTAGCCTACCAGGGAAGGCTCTTGGAAGGGACTACAAGTCCCATGAGCCTTAGCAGCGCCTCATATGACGCCAGGGAGCCAATAGGGCTGGAGGATGGCCCTGCAGGAGCAAAGAGATACATTTCGCGGGCTTGGAGCACGTTAGTCAGTTGGTGCCAGGAGAAGCTAGGGGAAGGAGGTAGGGTGCAGGAGTCGGTGACTCCCTGCACTAGGCCAGCAGCCCCCAAGGCCCCAGCTAGCCCTGAGTCACCCAGTAGTCTGAGTTGTGTCAGGGACAGCCCCCAGGTTAGGTACCCTGCCACGTATTATTCAGAGCCGGTTAGGGACACAGCAGAAGCTGCACGTCCGTCCAGAGGTTTGGGCTCAGACCTTCGCTGTTGCTGCATCAGCCATCCGGGTGGGATCGCCCCGGACTGTAGTTCCGGTGTACAGTCGACGTCAGGATCCTTTGTGAAGTTCCTTGGCAGGCCCGGGCACCGGAGTGCCCGGCAGGTAATCTACAAGTGCACCAACTAGTCATATCACATTCACACGGGACATAGTGGCTGCGCAGTCACACATATCCATCTCACTTGAGGGTGGGGTAATACTGTGTGGGGTTACTGGACACTGGGTGGGATCATCCGGTGGAGGTGGAGGTGAAGGTAGCGTCCTGCGCGACGCCGTAGTTAGTGTCTCCTCTAGGGAGGGACATCTGTTGATATATGTGCATATGCTTATGGTTGCTGCAAGTAAAGTCATTGGTTGTTTTACATACGTTGTGTGGAGTGATATATATATTTTCCTGCGAGGAACCACTCCCTCTCTGGTGGGAGCCATCGCAGGTGGAGGCGCTGCACCAAGTACGAGGTTATTCATATAGTGTCATACGTGCCCCAGGCTCTCCGTGGCGGAGGCTTAGGCCTCCTGTGAGCCTAACAGGTAAAGCACCACGCTGGGTAATGTATATAGATCCTCTCATATAGACCCTATCTGCGATTGGGGGGGGGAGGGGGATATGGGTTACATGTCTAATGCAGGGTTTTTCAACAGGGTTTCCCTGGGCAGCCCTAAGAGGTTCCCTGTCATTTTCAGGTCATTTCAAATTGTGCCAAATGCAGAAAAAATTACAAAGCATCTGATTAACCTCTTCTATACCACATATGTCTGATCGCAGACACGCTATTAGAGAGGGTTGGGATCCCTCAGAATATCACAATATAATTACATGGTTCCTTAACCAAAAAAAGGTTACACACTGGTCTGTGTATCAGCTCCTGTCTGTGTAAATGCAAATTGTGTCTGCACAGAACAAGCAGGGGAAGTGTGAGCACAGGCAGAACATCACAGCAAGCAGGGGGGGGGGGGGGGCGCAGCGCTTACAGAGGCCCCGCGCAGCGCTTACAGAGGCCCCGCGCTTTTCCCACAACATTTAAATGAAATGCCGGTGGAGCACGCGAGGCCTTTGTATATATCCCTTACCTTATCTCTGGCGTCGTCATGGCAACGCAGGGTCACATGGTGTTGTGACGTCAGGAAACGCCGGAGACAAGGTAAGGGGGTGGGGGGGAGAGCAGGCAGCGGTGCGCAAAGTGGGGGGGGGGGCGCGCCCTCTGAAGGGGCTCTGGGTTGCAGAGGTCCCGCGCTCTTCACCAAGGCATTTAAATGAAATGCCGGGGGATCGCGTGAGGCCTCTGCAACTCTAAACTTACCGTCAGGATTCGTGTCCACGGCAACGCGGCTCCAGGGATCATGTGACATTACACGCGTCAAATGATAGTTATTTCATGTCTTATTGGCCAGTTAGGCTGTATGAGCGAGTCTTTGACAAAACAATTGCTCTCCATACAATTGAGACATTTCATATAGTGCTTTTCTCCCAATGACACCCAAAAGCGCTTCACAGTTACAATGTATTACGCGGTCGGCAGCATTGTACATAGGGTTGTTTTTACAGCCAGTCCCTGGCCAGGTGAGCTTACAATCTGTGCTGCCTGAGGCACAGAGAGAGAAAGTGACTGGCTCGGGGTCACAAGGAGCGGACTCTGGGATATAAAAAAGGAAGGGTGCGCATCGGAAAGTGGTAAAGAACAGAACCCGTATGCGGCGCACGCACAAGACGACCTCTGCACTGTAGACACAAAATAATACATCTTTATTTTTTATTCCAAACTCATGATTACAAATTCTGATCAAACACATTGATACCCTGACATCCAAAACCTATGCCAAACTAGGGGTACTTTACAGGAACAAATCCTCCCTAAGGCCTGGTCCCCGCTGTGGCGGACGCTGCAGGGACGAGAGCCCTCCCCTCAATGGTGCCGGGCCCGCTGCGAGGGGGGGCCGCAGCGCTGTGGCGCGAGTTGCTTGAGAGCAGGACTCGCTACGGAGCGCTAAGCCACACCCCCTGGCGGTTCAGCCAATGAGGGCGAACCTGCCGGGTGACCATGCCACCCATCCCCCCCCCCCCCCCCCCTGTTTTTTTGGTCTGCAGCTCCCTGCAGACCAGGGAATTGGCTGCACGCGTCGCCAGTCTCGCGGGCGAGCGTGCAGCGGAGGTACTGCGGCCTCAGCCTAAGTCTGCTGGTCAGAAAGCGTATCGCGCAGCAGATGCTAATGCCAATGATAGATTATGGAGACATAGTATACGGCTCGGCACCTCAAACCCACCTTAGCAAACTTGACACCCTCTACAATTCAATATGCCGTTTTGTTCTCCAATGCAACTGCAACACACATCACTGCGAAATGCTCAAAGAACTAGATTGGTCATCACTTGAGCCTAGGCGCAAAGTTCACCTTTCCTGTCTCGCCTTCAAATACTTTCTGGGCAAGCTACCCGTCTATCTGAACAAGCTCCTCACCCCTACCACATGCAGCACCTATCTGAGATCTGACTCCAAAAGACTATTCATGGTCCCAAGGCTCAGCAAAGTATTCGGCCGCTTCTCCTTCTCTTACAGTGCACCCCAAAACTGGAACAACCTACCAGAGACTCACAGCCGCCAGTCTAAGTTCTTTCAGTACTAAAGATGTCTCACATTTTAATCTGGTCTGTAACTATTACATACGCCTATAATATATATTATCTCTAACTGTGCATGCAATATCCTGTATATAATGTATACCCTGGTCACTTATGTAACTATGTATTTGTAACCATGTATTATTTGTCATCATAACTCTGTGCCCAGGACATACTTGAAAACGAGAGGTGACTCTCACTGTATTACTACAGATTTTATAAATACATAAATAAATGCAGACTGCTTATTAATACAGGGTTGATGATGAGGCGCCAACTAGTGTCTAACATGTTAGTACAACTTTTAAAACTTAGGCTGAGTCCATAGAGACTGCAGCCGTGCAGGGGCGCGCTGAGGGAACGCGGGTGCTTTCCCTGGCCTTAGTTCGCGTGCCGTCCGGGGGCGTGTCGGGTGGGGCGGGCCAGTGACATCACGGAGCTGGTTCGCCCTCATTGGGCGAACCACTCACGTGATCGGCCCTGCGCTCCCGTGAGCGCCAAAACTAAAATTTTCTTGTCGGCTACGCTTCCGCACGCCTGCAGAAGCGTGCGCGAGCCCCTGCTAAAGCCGCTCTTATTGCGGCTGCAGGGGCTCACTGCCGAGCTTGAGCGCGGGTTAGCACGGGTCAGCGCCTAAGCGCTGACCATGCCCGCAGCCTTACAAATACTAAAGGTATGAAGGGGGCGGGGGACGAGCCAACATACAGATATTAATTAGCCTGACGTTTTCGGTCTCTATACTGACTTTATCTAGAAAGGGAGCGAGCATTCCAAAGGGCACAGGAGAAAGGGAGAGGAGGGAGGGTGGCAGGGGATGGGTATGAGGCTGGGGGGGTTGACACCAGAAGCAGTAGAAGTTGCATTTGGCAGATGAGGACGAGAGCATGTAGGAATAAGGCAGGGACCAGGATTGGGCGAGATATCCCCAGAAACAAGGAGGAGAAGCATGGATAATAAGAGAATTTGTGAGGATGAATTGTAGGGGTGTGATTTAATACAGGGGATATAGCTGTGTAGTGTCAGGGCGCAGGTAAGAAAGGAGTTCATGTGAACTGAGAAGGAAGGAGAGATGGAGATATATGAATAGCGTTAGAGACTGTGGCTGTGCATAGTGCATAATTTGATAAGAAGTGAGGTCATAGCAAATATAAATAGCAGAGGTGGCATCACAGCAATAGTAACGTGCTGAGATGTGCAGTCTGGAGTAGATAATATCCTCCTTTCCAGCGTTGATCAAATCCAGGAATCGGGGCCAGTAGGTGTTGTCCACTTGTTCACTCCTTTTGAACTTCCTTTTAAACTCCAGTTTTATTGCTACTTAAAATATGCTACTTGGAGATGGACTGTATGTGTGTGTGTGTATATATATATATATATATATATATAAAAAAAAAAAAACAGAGAGCGCACGCCCCATAGTGTAACACTGTAACATTTAATAATAGGGAAGGGTGGAAGGGGGGATTAAAAACACTCACAAAGTAAAGGTTAATTAAAAGCAGTATGTCATTTATAATCACCACCAAGGCAAGTCCACACCGCAGCAGGGAGTCCAAGATTCGCTGGAAATAGTCTCTCAAACAGCGCTGTCCCTCCGGTTCACTCGAAATCTTCCAAGTCCATCTGGTATCAGAGTTAGCCTTAATAACACTACACGTGCTCCCCGGCCGTAAAGGAGCACACAGCGTGATGACGTAATGTCGTAAGATACGTCCCTGACGCGTTTCGTCGCAACAAATGCAACTTTATCAAAGGGAATGTCCCTGAACAAGAATAACAGTGTTTAAGTACTGGAGGGTCCCAAATGTGATTGGTGGATGGACTAAGTGATAGTCCCTCCCCTATAAACGAGCCGTAGCTTAGAGAATATATAGTTTGGTTAACCCAAAACAATGAATTAACTGTTGTTAATAATTAATATATATATATATATTCTAAAAAGGTTAAATAAGGTTAAATAATTAATTGGATAAACGGACTCTCCAGTAGTAAAACAGTGCTATGTGATGTAAGGCATAGGATAATAGTATATACTGCTTAATGAGTATAACATAACTATATATTTGATACAATATCACCCAGCATACAGCACTTCCACTGCAGCAAGGGATTCTGGGAAATGACATGCAAATGGACACACAGTGTCACCTTTTGCTTCAAAACCATTTTTAACATGGTTCCCTATAGGCTTAAGCTTGCTGCATGGTCACAGCTTTGAGCACAGCCAGGGTTAGGATGCATAGCCAGAAAACCCACCCACAGACAGCCGTTTGGACCTTTAATGGGTCTCAACAGTGTGGGGTTAGTTAACTGGCTATGCAATGAAGCAATGAGGATGGGGTTTACCATACACACATAAATACATATAAACTCTCTCTCTCACACACACACAAAAGTAAGAATATATGGGCACCCCAGGTCTGAATCTCAGCAGCGCCTCCAAATGTATCCCCCTTTTCGACTAAGGGAACCACGTGTGCTGCCATTACCTGTGGCTCACAGAAGGCCTTAGCCTCCGCCGCTGGGAGCCTTGGGTGATCTAGCGTTCTCCTTGGTGCAGCGCCTCCACCTGGGAGGGTTCCTAGCTCTGCAGGTTAACCCCTCACAGGACCAATTACAATTAAATAATACACACACCGGTATATAACAATTGGTTTACTGAACATATAATCTAAACAGCCCAATAATAGTACCAAGCCCACATACATTACCCACACCTTATGACCCACACCTAGTCCACACCTCGGTGAGGTTCCCCCAAAGTTATGAGGTGCCCTGGGCACCTAACCACCCGTTGTCCACAGAGCCAAGCCCACCTCAAAGTGTGTGGAGTAGCGCTACCCACACACAGTGTGTGTGGCCGTTGGTACACTTGTGGATACCTTCCTGGTCTCCATCCAGACCAGGGTAGATGGAAGATGGTGGGTCCGCAGACCGTAACGTGATCCAACGACGCGGTCTACCGGATCCTCTCCTGTCCACAGGTGTCCGCCTCTGAGGGAGCTCCAGCTGGAGTGTGTCTTTATGAATGTCTATGAATCTCTCTGTGTCCTGCGCATGCGCATCAGCTCTAGTGCGCATGCACAACTAAGATGGCAGCCCCCGCTAGCCTGGTGCACCGCGGAGCTCCAGCGACCCGGTTGCCAGCCTACAGCCCGATCGCCGTGCTCCCTGCTTCCCGCCGGGTCCGCCCACATCTCTGGCAGCACCCACGCCTCCATAGCCGTCTTCCCACCCCACAAACCGGAAGGTAAGGGGACCTGGCTACATCTGTATATCTTTATCTATATAGCGCCATTAATGTACATAGTGCTTCACAGCAGTAACACACGCTACAATCATATAACTAACAAAGAATATA
>WSYH01016533.1:0-12904 GCA_036426205.1 Ascaphus truei
AATGTATTAAAGTGCTCTCCTTATATATCCTTGTTGTCCCTGGATAACGCACTATTGCAGTGTGTATGCTTGTCTTTTCTTCTTTTTTTCTTGAGGGAATCCATCCAGAAAAGAACTTTGTCTACAAACTCATCCATACCTTGCCTCAGCGCCACAGGAGGTGTTTTTTCCCCCACGGTACCAAATCTGGGTAGGAGATACCAGATCCACTTCTTTGGGCTGCTCCAGGACTACCTTGTTGGACTATATATCACAGGTTTAAATTTGTATTGTTTGCATGAGCGCTATTGTTCACCTATATTTCCACCAGGTTAACCCTGGCTGTGCTCAAAGTTGTGACCATGCAGCAAGCTTAAGACTATAGGGAACCATGTTAATGGTTTTGAAGCAAAAGGTGGCACTGTGTGCTCATTTGCATGTCATTTCCCAGAATCCCTTGCTACAGTGGAAGTGCTGTGTGATGGGTGATACTTGTGAAAGGTGGGGTTGCAGACCTGTCTAAGACATGCAAATGAGCATACAGTAATATTTCCATTTGACACACACACTCACTCACTCTCTCTGCTTGGATTGCTCCCGTAAGGATAAGTAATAAAAAAACATTATGTCCTTGTTCCATATCCTTGTTTCAACTCCTTTCCTGCAGCTTACAGCATGTCATACTTTTTGCGTTTGTGCTGTGAGCAGGGTGCGGCGAAAGATGTTAAATCACAATTTGTAAAATATATCAAGTGAATTCAAATCAACACTGACTGGAAAGCACAATGAAGTAGAACTGGGGTAACACTTTACAGATAAGAGAAAATAACACCACAACGATTTACTACATCCATAAGAAATAACCTTTAAATTAAAAACAAGATGGCAGTGACACGTTATGATTGGCATTAAACATGCACAAGTACTACAACATCCCAAAGCAAAGTAGCATCAAACACTCAGCAGTTCAAATAGGTCTATTACTAGAATACAAACAACAATAATACCCTTAACAAGCGCTAATCTACAATGTGCAATTAACTCACAATAGTGTGAAAAATGGCAATGAATTGGTGATGTGAACGTGATCACTCAATGTGAGTGAAAACCACTTCTAAGTGGTGTACAAGCTGCCAGAGAAACTAATAAACAGATCTTCCCAACCTGTGAAATAAATACAAATACAAAATAAAGTCCCGGCGCTACAAATGTCCCAGATACCGTGATCCAAATGGAAAGTCCTGGATGAAAAATTCTCAGATGGATGGTACAGGATATTTTCACAGAGTCCCAGGGAGTTGATAATTCCCTTTAACGATGTCCGCAGTGATTCTGGGGAAACATAAGAGGTACACACCAATTGCGCAGTATGCCACTACTCCTGACCCCACTCTGAACCAACGGACAAAGAAACCCTACTTACAAGATAATATCTTGTGCGTTCAAGGGAGAGAATCTGTAACTGTGTCTCTGCTCTGTCTCAGTGTTTCACGGATCCCACGTGACCGGCAGCAGTGATCTCTTATTCCATGCAGCGACCAGCACTCACAGGGGACGTAAGTCAGGCATGTCATGCAGGAACAGAGGATTGACACAATGGTGTAATACGTTTACACTTTATTAAAAAACTTTAAAACACAAATCACCCACACTTACAGTAAATGGGGGATGACGATATGACTCACGGATGCCGTCCGCCACTTGTCTGCAGCCTGATGCACACTAGGGAGCCTTCCTGAATGGCGTTCTCTGAAACTCCTAGCCGATGACGTCAGCGGCAGGGCGGTGCAGGTACGCTCTCACAGCATCGGCACGACTATGGTGGCTGGACTGGCTCAAACACTTGGCTCCTCCTCCCTACGCGTTTCGTGACTCTGCGTCACTTCCTCAGGGGATGGGGGAGCCTAGTGGGAGCTGTGTTATATACCATTGCATATCAAGAGAGTCCACCCACAAATGGGAGGTCCTGGACTTGATTTCAATGTGAGCTGGAGTTGGGCAATTAGCAGCAATTGGGATCTAGGTGGCTGCTGGGATCAATTGCATTATGGTGAGCATGCTAATCATGCAAACCTTTACTACATCCAATTAAAATATATTACTTGCATGATTACATGGTGGATACTATTGATTGAAACACAAACATATATATTGTTATATGCCTGTTCAACATACATCAGTATAGCACAACAGTATAAATTACATTGTGGATGTTATTGAAACACAAACATGTATATTATTACATGCCTGTTTAACAATGCATATACTATTCTCACCTTAAGATGAAAATCAACTGGAAATAAAATAATTGATGGAACTTAAAATTAGAACTGATAGAAATTAATTAAGAATAAACATTCTACGTATCTTTTAAAAAAGCTGCCAAATCGAAATCAATATTTAAACCTAGGGGAGACAGAGTTCTAAGTGTATATATCCAGTAACTTTCCTTTCTAGAAACAAGATTTAATCTGTCCCCCCCACGCCAAGTACCCTTTGGATTGTCAATGCCCATGCAGATTAACCCCTGTGGGTCCTGGTTATGTTTAATTTTGAAATGATTTGAGACACTATGGGTCTCTAGGCCCCTCTTGATGTTATATACGTGTTCAGCGAACCGTCGCTTGAGGGGCCTACCAGTGCGCCCCACATATTGCAACCCACATGGGCATTGCAGGAGGTATACACAAAAGTTGGTTTTGCAATTTATGAATGTCTCAATTTCAAATTCCTTTTTAGTGACACTGGATTTGAACATTTTGGTTTTTACACTGTACTTACAACCAATACAATTTTGACATACATAATATCCCTTAAGGCCATTCAGCCAAGTGACATGGCGGTCCCTGAGACTGTCAATAGGACAGCTCGGAGCTAGAGAGGACTTTAGATTCCTAGCCCTTCTATATACAATCTTGGGTTTGTCGGGAAGGCAGGTTTTTAATAGGGGATCTCGTTGGAGGATACTCCAATACTTATTAAATGTTTTAGATATGACTGGGGCCAACCCACTATACTGAGTGATGAAAAAGGGAAATTGTTGTTCTGTCCCTTGCCCTGATGTTGTGGCTTTTCTAGCTATTAGAGTGGCCCTGTCAATTTTGCTGACCTCTGTAATGGCTGAATCTAACTCACTATTTCTGTACTCTCTATCTAAGAATTTTTCTTTGAGATCCTTAACCTGTTGCTGGTAAACTGAATCTTCCGAACAATTTCTCTTGATTCGTAGTGCTTGGCCCTTCGGGATATTCTGAAGCCACCTTGGATGATGGTGGCTTGATGCCAATAAATATGTATTGGCATCAACCTCTTTATGGTATGTTTTGGTGTGGATAGTGTTATCAACTATATAAAGGGTGAGGTCAAGAAAATTAATAGTGGACTTATGATGATTAAATGTAAACCTTAAGTTCCATGTGTTGGTATTTAGATATTCCTGGAACTTTCCCAGTTCATCTGATGACCCCCTCCAGACACACAGCACATCGTCAATATATCTTTTCCAGAGCACCAGGTTTGCACTGAAGGGGTTAGAGGACCATATATGATCCTCCTCCCAGATGGACATAAATAAGTTCGCGTAGCTGGGTGCAAACCTGGTGCCCATTGCGGTGCCGCATGTCTGGAGGTAGTACTCACGGTTGTAGCTGAAATAGTTGTGGGTCAGGATAAATTTGATCCCATCTAAGATGAACTGTTTCAGATTATCATCTACCTCCGCATCTTTGTCCAAAACTCGTCTAATAGCATCCAGTCCCATCTGGTGATTGATCACCGTGTATAATGAGACTACGTCGCATGTGACCCAGCAGAGTTCACTGGTCCAAGTTAGATCCTGTATCATTGTTATCACATGCGAGGTGTCTCTCAGGTAAGATGGAACCTGGACCACATAGGGTTGGAGAAGATGGTCTAGGAACTGAGAGAGATTAGATGTCAGCGATCGTATCCCAGATATTATGGGACGGCCAGGGGGTCTCTCAAGATTTTTATGGATCTTCGGGATGAAGTAAAACACTGGTATTCTTGGTTGTTCTATAGACAAGAACTCTAGTTCTTGTGTTGTGATAATTCCATCCCGAAGACCTTGATTCAAATGAGTCACCATTTCGTTTTTAAAGGAGTTGGTGGGGTTGCTATCTAGTTTCAAATAGGTAGTGGTGTCTCCCAGTATTCTAAGTGACTCTTCTTGATAATATGAAGAGTTCATCACTACCACCCCTCCCCCTTTGTCGGCCGCCTTGATAACTATATTGTTATTAGTTTCAAGGGATTTGACAGCTTTTTTCTCTTCCTGACTTAGACTTAGACTTAGGTCTATTACTAGAGATTGAGCAAATAGAAGATTCAGGTACAAAAATATAATAGTGAACAAATAGTTCAAATGTTTATTGGCAACAGACATTTGGCATTGCAGCACTTTGCAATAAAATAAAATAAGCAATTTGAAATATAGTGGACTACATATACAGTAAAAGAATAGGAGCACCAAACATAAAAATAAGAACAAGTGTAAGGCTAAGATTATAGTAGGCGCGATGGAGCGCCTGGCATCGTGCGTGCCTGACGCCCGAGCGATGGGTGTGCTGCGATGAAATGATTGGGGAGGCATGGCGGACGCGTCACTAGGCTGGTTGCCGTCATTGGCTGAACCGCTCACGTGACACGGTCGTCGTGCGGAAAAAAACAAAATAATGTGTAGTTTGAAAAATCTGCTGCGTGCTTGCTCTGCATCGCGCTCGTGCACACTATGGCCGGGCCGATATGGCAGATGCAGTTTGTTCGCGCAGCCCGCAAAATCACACACGCCGTCGCGCCTTCTATAATCCCGGTCTAAGGATGTCCTGGGCTTTTATTGTAATTTTTTGCTGTGCACGCATAAGCATAATGGATCTGTTTCTTATTTCTTATTCCCCATTGTTCAAAGATAAATTGAATACACATTTGAAGGTATTTATTTTGTATCCCTTTACCATTGAAAATGGCAGCATAGCATTATTACATTGCTAAAAGTCAGACCTTCTGTTAGGATATAATCACATTTGATGTGACCTATGACATGAGATCTCCTGAATTTTTTCTCTGTGCCTGTGGGTTCTTGTTTTTATGAGCATGTCGTAGGCTGGTATACCTTTTAATTAACCAACATGAGAGTTCTTCACACATTAAATGATAGTGTACAGAGCTTACAGAATCTTTAAGTTCTCTTCATGAGTACAACTCAAGAAGAGAGCTGTGCAGTTTGAAAGGCTCTGTGTGCTATAATTTCATTTTAAGAAAAACTCTTTAAGTTGGTACATTATTAGCATCCATACAGCTACTAGAACTATAAACCTAGAAAGTGATCACAGATAAGAATGACTTGTCTTGACCCACTTTGTCATTTTCCTACATGCTGTGACCATCTGTACTGCCACTAATAGAGAGAGTACTGACCCCTAAACTACTCTACTTGTTACCTTTCCTTCATCCGAGTGGACTCAATTTGCCACAACTCTGTCATCTATCCCTCAACCAATGTTTTATCAATTGAACCATCTTTAAACCAAATACCAGAAATTGCAACCTGTTTATCAGTCTTCTAGGTGGGACAGTGTCAAAGACTTGACTAAAATGTAGGTAAAATACATGTACTGCTCCACCCTGATCTATAAAAAAAAATCAGATTTGTTTAACGTGACCTCCCCTAGTTAATCCATGCTGCTTGAGCTCTTGAATGTTCGTTAATTTGAGATATTTCCCCATTTTTTTTCCATCAGTGTTTCCATTAATTTACTCACTACTGATGGCAGTCTGACTGGCTATAGTTACCAGCCTCTTATCTACTTCCAGTTTTGTAAACTGAGGCTATGTTTGCCCACCTGCTATCGTTGACTTATCCATTTTCCGTTGTGAAAGTTCCCTTAGAACTTGCTCCTCTGCAAATCGACTTGTGTCCAACTCCAGTTGTTATTCTAGTTCTTTAACTGTTATCCCTAACCTTTGCAATCTGCAGTGCTAAAGATTTTAAAAGGACCATGGGAGTGGCCTACGGCTTTCCCTACAATTGTGTGTGAATCTTAAGGACATAACAATATGAACTTTATTGAGGAGAGCTTTAGACTGGACTATAAATGCGTTAGGCCTGAAGAAGGACCAAATAAAGGCAAGATCCTTTGGACTCAGTAAGAGTCATATTGCAGCACTCAGAAGAAGAAAAACTCCCTATGAGAGAAACCTCTGGAGATTTTTGGCTGAAAGAGGAGCCCTCCCTCTGGGCAAATTAAGAGGAAAGGCAGGTAAATGCGTGATACAATTTGGATGTGTTGGTCGGTTACTGGGTGAAAGTAGAAGAATTCCTGTAATTAACAATGTGAAACGGCATCAGCTGCCCAATTAGAATCGCCAGGGAGGAAGTAACAGTTGTTATTTGTTTAAACGGAAAGCCCGGTTAATCTCCATGAGCAGCATGAACGGTGAGGAGGTAGATCTTGCTGTGGTGTTTATTTTAGAAGTGTCTTGGTTAATGTTAAAAATATGAACTGTGTGGTGGGGCAAAAGATGGCCCCAAGTGAAAGCTGCGGCGACGATGGGATAGATGTAAAATAGTACAAATATTTTGTGTAAGTTTTGCATCGGTGGAGACTCGAGGACGGTTGAGAGAGAGAGATCCTTGAACAGCGAGAGGCCACCCCCGTATTTTAGCAACCGGGCTCGCATGAATAGATCGGATCTAGCTGGTGTGTCGGTGGAGATAATCTAGAAAGAATCTGAGGATGTTTAAAGGAAAGAAAGCAAATACGAAATAAAAAACGGCCTTGTGGAATGATCCCTCATGGCAAAATGTAGGTATTCTTGGAAAGAATGCAGAGAGCAGATCTTGAATGCAGCGAAGTTTGTAGACTGGCTTACATGGTAGCAGAATCTAGGATGATTTCTAGAAATTCTATGGAGGTGGTGGGCCAATTTCTCTTTTCTACTAGAAGCGAAACTGAGAGATCATGGAATAATTTAGTTACTTCTGAAAGGCTGGATAAAGGAGCATCTGGAGGATCTATGAGAAGGAAATCAATGAATGGCATATGGGACAAACTACACAAAATGACAAGACAGACAAACAAATACAAACACAAGTCTAGACAATGAAAAAATGAAAGAGAAAATGGTAAAAGAGTTGGTGCTGATCAAAAATACTCATAAAACGTAGAACAATATGAAAGAATAGTCAGGTTTCACTGGAGACTCTAAGCAGCTTCCCACAGGAAAAACCACTTCCACCATGACATCTGCAAAAAGGGAGAGTGCAAGCTCCATAGCATAATTCAGTATGAAAAAGAGGTTTAATCAGACTAAAAACTCTAAAAACATTACACTTAAAAATGCCGGTAGGTATTGCGCATGTCAGAGATAAATCTCAGAAGTCAGCTGCTAGAACCATCTGATGGGGACACCAGCCGGGAACACAGGCGCTTGGATGGATGCACAGGGATCTGATGAAGTCGCGTAATCGGTGACGAAACGCGATTGATGATGAAGTCGAACAGACAGTGTTTACCTTCTTGTTATCTGCGTCATCACGCTGATGGTAGTTTGCTGGTGGAATAATGTTTGCGGTGCCTAAGTTCTGGAGGACAGTGTTCAGGGCAGTGCCATCTTCCCCTAGTCCCGTTTTGGAAGTGCATCCATCCAGGCACCAAAGAGACCGTGTTCCGAGCTGGTGCCTCCGTCTGATGGTTCTAGTGGCTGACTTATGAGATTTATCTCTCACATGCGCAATATCTACCCGTGTTTGTGAGTTTAATTTTTTTCGATTTTTTTGTCTGATTAAACCTCTTTTTTTATACTGAATACTACCCTGTGTCGATGTTATTGCCTTCGATAATGTCTATGCAGAGTTGATTAGGAACTAGATGAGGAGTGATGACAGGGACATTAACACAAGGTGTCTTTCCTATTTGTTGAGGAATAAGTGTAGAAGCTGCGACCAGTCTTGTCGGAATACAAGCTTCCAGGGAAGCGATTCATCCTTGGATATCCATCATGGATGTGGAAAGGTCATGGAAGAAGTTATAAAACTGTGATAGTTCATTGAAAGGTCGATTTGAAGTAGCTACAGTATGAGGATACGCTGGAGACGTGGATATTTGGGATGGGAAAAGTAAATGGAACAGATGTACTTACCTGGTGGTAGTGGCGTTAAAAATGCATTATTTGCTTAATTTGGCGATACGTTTAGAGCTAGTCCAGTGACAAATAGTTGGTTTTGGAACGAAAGTGGAATGGTGAATTTGCAAGGAGTGCAGAAATATTGAGAAGTACCCTCATCGGGATCTTAGTGGGAGGTGGCAATCATGTGGAGTAGGAAGACTGAATTGAGAGTCAAGGAGGCTCAATCGGCAGGCAACAAGGGTGAAGTGGACGGGGGAGGCTGAATTAGGAGGCACTGCTTTTTTATTCTTTCAATATTCAACTTATACATCCCCCCCCCAAAAAAGAGAAATACGTAATTCCCTTTCTGTATCCCCTGTTTAATCTTTTCTTCTGTAAATATTAAATTATTTGGAATTTGTGTTCAGTGGTTTTCCGCACTTTGGTTTCTTTTTATCTGATGTGAAGCCACTTTCCCTTGCTAGCTTTCCATGTCTTCCAGGGGAAGTAAGATTGAATGATATTATTCATAATTTGCTCTATGTTCTGTAAAGATGGTTATGTAATAGCAGTAATTGCATCAACCCATCTAATGAGCGCTCCTTCCAGTACCATGTCTGGCAGATTAATAGCCCATGAATTCATTTTCTGCTTGTTGTGTTTCACAAAAGTATTTCAGTGAGCAATTAATAACCCAGTAAAGAAAATAATACTGTTGTTTTCTTTATTAATATTATGTTAACTCCAAATGGAGAAGCAACTTACAGGCAACTTTTATCTTGTTCCTTGAGTCAATTCCTTTCTAAATTGTGACTGTACTGAATGATCACTCATTAACCTCATTCAAGTTTTATTGCATTCATTTTCTCTCTTAGACTTGCAAAAGTGGAACTTGATTTACCAAGAGGTTGTCTTGGAACATACATTTCAAACTGTTTGTATTTGTTTTTCAAATATAATCAAGGTAGGGAGCGGATACAGAATATAAAAAAAATAAGTAAAGGGTGGGTGGGGAATAACAAAACCAACATAATGAAAGCAACAATACACTTCAAAAGTAACCGACAGAGAAGCCCAATGCTACATCCAACATGACAAAAATACACAGTAAAATACTTATATATTCTCTTGAAAAAGGGTCATTTAGTTTAACCCTTTGGCCAAAGTGTTGTAGTCCTACCACTACCAGATAAAATACTAATATACCTCTATTAGGATTAAAATTCACATTTACCTCTATTAGGAGGGAGAAAGACCACATTGGATCTATATCCAGCAGAATGAAAGGACCTACTAACTTGGGAAGTGGGGAGGGGCGGGCTTAAAACCTGGGAAGGAGGAGCCACTAACCTTCAATGCTGAAACAGCTGAGAATAGTAACACTTCAAAAGTAATCATAATAACTTTAACAATACTAATGAAAACAAACAAAAAATAAATATATAGGGGAGTGAGGGGGGAGGCAAGAGACACTAGTGATAATAACCGTAATAATTTTCCTGATTCTTTGGTACAGTATGGTTGGGAACTTGTAATCATTTTTTTCTCATTATAGAAACCTAGTTTTAATTGATCTGAGTATGTTTTATAATGTAAGTGAATGTAAACACAAGGTTTCTTTTTTTTTTTCCAACTGGTACATATAGCACTTCAAAACTTGACACTGAAAACCTGTTTCTTTCTGTTACACTGGGATATATTTCTGCACCGGTTCAAGACTGAAATTACGCTTGAATAAATGTCTCTCTTCTGGGCCTGGGTATATCTGTTGTTTTTTATTATTATTATTAGAGAGAGAAAAAGCATAGAAAATCTACAGTGAACAATTGGATTAATGGTATATACGCTGAAGTGGTTGTTTGGGCCGAAAACATCCCGGATGGCTGCATTAGAGTATATAGAAGAAGGCACTATGTTTATAATGCCTTTCAAAGCATTAACAATGATGTTGATAGAGTTATCATTACATCACTAAATAGTAGTCACATTTCAGCTGTCTGTAACCATTTCTTCTTAGAGCTCCACTTGCTGAGCCACCTGTGCTGAAGTAGGGATATCTTTAAAAACTGACCTGTTGGGGGTACAGGAGGACTGGAGTTGGGAAACTGCCTTAAAACATCAGACGTTTAGAAAGCTCTTTTATTTTCATTATAACAGGGACATTTACTGAAGGGGTGATTGTCAGACTTGTGTTCTCCACCCTAATGATAAGGTCATTGGATGTTTCGATACCCCATCTCTGTCAAAGGACCAGTTACTGAAGCAGATGGGTAATGATCGGTCACACAGAAAAGGTGACAGGGGCTTGAATGTCCTTAGTTATTTAGTTTAATATACTTAATATAAGTACTGTATATGGTACTGTAGTTAGTCCAATTGACAATAATTTGGTGTCAGTAACTTTCGACATTTCGGTCCCACTGGGACCATCCTCAGGCAGGACCGAAACATCAGAAGTTACTGTCAACAAATTATTGTTAATTGTACTAACTTTAGTTATTGTGCAATTTGTCCACATATTGACGGCACACTAAGATGCTGATTTTAAACAAGACTTAATAAAATGGCAATACAGTTAGCATTTTTATTAATAGATGGAGCAGTTGCTTAGCTTTTAAGGAAATGTATTTACCTAAGCTGCCGATCGTGCCGTTCTCCTGTGATCGATCGGCAAAGATCCTGCTTCCCCAGGTTCACACTATGGCGGCCTATGTCAAAAGAGGAAGTGCTGTTATTATTGCAACCTGAGGAAGATTAATACATTAAAACTCATTAAAAGGGGCATACAGAGTGGGGAGGGGGTAAAAAAATGCAGTATTATCTAATACTAGACAAGGATTTTGAACTAATGCTGCTTTTAGGTGTGCTGCTGTTCTTTTGTATCTGGGTAATGATTGTGACAGTAAAACCAAGCAATAATTTCATGTCACAATGTGATGACTGTAGTGCAGTGCGTGTCTTCATACACCTGAGACTGTTCACTGTAATGCTATTTTAACTCCAGAGGAGTGTTGCCACACATTGCAGCTCCCTTCAGCACTCAACCAGTTATCCGCTCTACTTACATGACAACTGCTAACGCTCAATTCTCCAAACACTAGTAAAGGAAACACCTATGGTTGAGATCTATAAATGCTCGATACTCATAGAGAAAGAAAGTGGGCCATCATATTCAATTCCCCCTCCAATGCATCATAGTGTTTGCAGTGTGATGAAAGAAGGCAGCACTAGCATTACATTTTCACCACTCTATTCTCCCTATATTTCATACATCCTTCTATTTGCCACCTGCCATTTTTTTTTCTCACCAATATTTAATCATGTTCCATTTCCTAACACTTTCACCCATGGTCTTTTTCACAACCATATCAATATTCGAGGTCCCTAGATACGGTATAAGTTGTATAGTCAAGGAACACCTAGAACACTTAAATGACTTTGCAAGTGTACCACGTGCCATTTGTAAGTAAAATAATAGGTGTGTACTCAGCGCTGGTGCAATGACAATAATGGATATTAAAAACCTTTGATAAAGAGTCCAATAGGTAGTCCTGGAGCTGCCTTTAAAAGATATTTCTGGTATCTTCTAGCCAGAGATGGATTGAAGGCTGGAAAGAAATCTTTTCTGGCGCTGAGGTGAGGTAGAGATGAGTGGATTTATGATTTCTTCTGATGAACAATGACCTCAGGAAAAGGAGAAAGAAAAAGACAAGACATGCAGGGGACCTGCAATAGTGTATTACCCAAGGGATGACCGGATGTTTACAAAGAAGGAGCAATTTATTATTAAAATATCGTGGGATCTTCGGGATGAAGTAAAACACTGGTATTCTTGGTTGTTCTATAGGCAAGAACTCTAGTTCTTGTGTTGTGATAATTCCATCCGAAGACCTTGATTCAAATGAGTCACCATTTCGTTTTTAAAGGAAATTTTAAAAGAACAATTAGAACCTTTTATTGAATTAGCTGAATACAAAACATAAAAGAACAATTAGAACCTTTTATTGAATTAGCTGAATACAAAACATTGGAAGAGAAAGTATCTCAAAGAATAGACAAAACAGAGAAGGAGGTCAAATTAAATAAACATAAAAAATTTATGAGAGACAAAAAGGACTATGATGAAAATAAACAAAGAAATTGGAAAACGGATAAAACCATCATGATTAGCGAAACAGATAGGGATAAACATCAGGGAATACCAACAATAGGTCCCTTTAGAGATAGAATTGACTCTACCAAAAGCGATAAATCCGAAGGCCAGATAGGAGAAAATAAGGGGGAAGCATCCAATAAACTGGATGCCAATCCCTTTATTCATCAAAATAAATCCAAAAAGAAAAACATTAGACGTGATAGAGTCAATTCAAGGGATACTAGGGGCCATGTGGATGAACCCCCTATAGAACAGCATTATCGTGATAGGTCACCAGTAGACAGACCGCATATAGGACAAGATGAGTCAAATCAGAAACAGACTTCTTTTTTAGAACATCGCTCAGGTCGGGCTCCACTGCAAGAAAGATGGAGAGGTCCCAGGCCTCAACCAGGCAGACAAAACCCAGAAAGGAAAAGGTCAAGAATGGACGATTCAGAGGGAATAGAGGAGGGACTAAGAAGAGACAGAGAAAGAAGAAGACCAGAGCACGGGAGAAAGTGGTAAAGAGCAATGTATTTAACATTAGCGACACTCCCCTAAAACAGATTGAACTAGATGTCCTATCACGAGGTCTTAATTTTGCCCCGTGAACTGACCTAATATGTTCAACACGTTTGTGGATGTCCACAGATTCCTGAG
>WSYH01016534.1:0-12902 GCA_036426205.1 Ascaphus truei
CCAGAGCCATCCCAGCGGTGCGCATTATTACCGGTCATCACTGCATTTATGCCAACCTATTGTTAATATATGTTTATAGCAGGGTGAGTCAACCCCCCCAGACCTCAAGGCACCAACAGGTCAGGTTTTGAGGATTATCCTGCTTCAGCACAGGTGGCTCAGTGATTGGACCCCAATGGATTATACTGTTGTATTTGTGCGGGTGCCGACATTTTATGTAGGTGTGTGTGTGTGTATACACATCCAAACCACATTTGATATAATGGTTGTGTCTCTATACAAAAGGTTTGTTTGTTAGATACGCGCTTGTGTGCGTGTTATAACATACTTTAGCCAATGCGTTCGCATTTAAATAAAGCTTTATTCAGATTTCATAACAGAAAAAGGCTAAAACGCTGAGCGACAGCGGCTGGCAAGTTCCATGATCGGGTTGGCACCGGCGCCCAGCCAGAGAGACTGCGCTGATCACCGGGTGACGCGCCTTCCGCAGAGAGCAGTGGGGTGTTCTGTAATACTCCGTCATGCCCGAACGCGCCCACAAACATTGCCAGCGGGGCAGCCCTTCTGGGAGCGAGGCAATAATAAAACCAGCATTCTCCTTCTACCTGTGCGGTGTCGGTGTGAAGTGGGAACGAGCCTGGCACGCCCGTTTTCCAGCCTTTGCTGTGCCTTCAGCTGCCCTAGTTCCGGCGGTGTAACCCGCCTGTCTGCGGGGGGAAGTCCCCAGACCTGGGTTATGTGTGCCGAAGTGGGGAGGGGGGGGGCGGGGGGTTTGGTGAGCAGCGGTAACTTGGTAGTAGCAAAGAGGAGAAAGACCCAATATACAGCGGAAGTCAAAAGCCCCCCACTCCCTATAGCAGGAAGCTGGCAGTGCCCCATCGGCTCGGAGGCCTGGTGACGTCTGGGATGTTGGTGATAGGAGAGGGGCGGGTGGCGGGTAACATCGATTGTCATTGAACCGTTGGCGCTTATGAGCCTCGTGCAGCATGCGAAAGGTGCGGTACGAGTGTGGGATGGTTCTACCAGCTGGCAGTGTCTCCGCATAACCCCGCCACTGAAGCACCGCTTATCCTCCGTCATCCCCTCCCCACCCCCCCAGCCCCCCCGGAGGACCGATGTGCAGAAAGTTATTCCTGCCTACAAGAAGCCCCATTACCCGAAATCTCTCCCTACGAAAACGAGGACTCGAGAGGTATGGTCTGCTTCGGCTGAGGAAAAAAACAAAGGGGTGGACCCCCTTCCGGCGTTGGACCACGTATTGGGGGCGGCGTCGGTCTTTTTTTTTTTTGTGGTTTGCAGGCCGGAGGGAAGCTATGCGCATTTCTTCGGGGTAGGGGCGAGGCACCTCTCTCTCCACCCATGTATGTGCCTCACGAGCGCGGTCGTGGGCAGCTCTGGCAGCTGGTTGGCACTTGCAGATTGGTAGAGGAACAGTGCCCAGCAGCGTTAGCAGTGAGGAAAGTGAACAGGGCGGCCAGGATAGACCAGGCGCAGTAGGGTGCAGGGCTTCCTCTCCAGCAGGAAAGCTGGGCAGGTAGTAAGCCATGAACATGGCTGTGGGTGTGTATACCACCGCGCGGGTGTTGTCAAGGGGATTGGGGAGGAGCATGGGCAACGGGGAGCAGCCACCTGCAGGCTAGTACATGGCGGACGGCCGGTGTGTCCAGCGCAGCCTGTGATGATGAGAAGAGTACAGAGAAATTAGGGAGTGTACACCCTCCAAGGGCATGGACAGGCAGGACACAGGTGGCACCAAGGAATCTTTTCGGTGGTTGACTTGGCAGATGAGACGATCGAGCTCTGATCATCGCCACCGCCAACGTGGCAACATCGGGGATGGAAACAGACTATTTGGGGTGGGGAGGGGACGTGGTGGTGTAATGTGTATTTGTTCAACTTAGACAACTGGTTACTACAACATGGTCGACTAGATGTTCTCAAGGGACAGGGAATGGGGAATCCCTGCTTCAGCACAGGTGGCTCAATAAGACCACTGAGCGGAAGCAGAGGCTGCTTGAGACATCCTGTGCTGTGAAGCGGATATCCCAAATATTCTGGCCACTCAACTGGAGTTTGGCCACTCCTTTGCTGCGGCAAAGACTGGGCCAGGATTGAGCCACCCTTGATGCTGAAGCAGGGATATACTGAAACGCTTTTCCGAGCTGTTGGTGGCACCCCGAGATAGGAGACGGTTGGCCTAATTATCAAGAGCAATAAGATGGATAATAAAGGGAGTATAGTATATTATGCATGCTTCCCCGTTGACGGGTGGTATTACATTTACATTGGTGCACACGATTATACTAATATTATGTTTAGACTAGGCCTGGTATGTAGGCGTGGGGGCTTGGACTCGTATAGTAACACGTTAGGCACTCATAGCACGTTGTGGAATCCTGTCGCTACTCATAGGGGCAGATGTGAAAAATGAGGCAGTGAGGGGAGATACGCCAGTTAGGCGCATGGAGTACAAGAAAGACAGGACGCCGGTTATAAAGCGAAGGTGCAAACACACACACCATCCGTGGCATCGTTTCTCAAACACACAACACAGTGGCAGCGTGATGACACACACAACCAAAAACGTGTTGGTCCGCGGTGTGACTACATTAAACACCACCACACACACACACACAGGGCTCGCGTGTGACACACACACACACACAAAGGGCTGCAGCGCGGTGTTGACCAACCACAAACACAAACACCCACTACACACACACACACACACACAACACACACACACACATCCATCACACACACACACACACAGAGGTGCAGAGTGTGTGACACACAGGGCATGCGTTGTGACACACAACACTACACACCACAGTTGGCAGGGTGTGACCACACACACACAAGACACACAGAGGCCGCGTGACACACACACAGCTACACAGTGGCAGTCAGCGTGTGACACACACACAGTTTGGGCAGCGTGTGACACACACACAGGGCCGCGCAGGTGTGTGACACAACCACAGGGCAGCGTTTTGTGATCACACACCACACAGGGCAGCGTGTGATCACACACACACACAGTGGCAGGTGTGACACACACAAACTCCACCAGTGGCAAGCGTTGTGATACACAACGGGCACCAGATCATAAAACACCACACCACACACCTGTTGGGCTAGCGTTGTGACACACACTAGGGCCCACTGTTGTAAACACACACAAACACCAAACACACAGGGCAGCGTTTGTTGACTCACACAGGCGCGTGTGACACACAGGTGCTTAGCTGTTGTGACACACACAGGGCAGCGTGTGACACACACAGGGCAGTGTGTGACACACACACACACAGGCATGCTGTGTGACCCAACCAGGGGGCAGCGTGTGTGACACACACACATGGGGCAGCGTTTGTGACACACACACAGGGCAGTGTTGGTGACACACACACAGGCCAGCTGTGTGGACACACACAGCAGGGCAGCGTGTGACAACACACCAGGTACAGAGTGTGACATACACAAACAGGGCAGCTGTGTGGACACAACACAGGGCAGAGTGTGTACACACACATCACACACAGGGGGCAGCGATGTGACACACACACACACACACAGGCAGCGTGTACACACACACACACACATCAGGGCAGCGTGTGACGCAACAGCACACACACACACCAGGGCAGCGGTGACACACACAAACACACAGGGCAGGTGGACACACACACACACAACAGGCAGCGTGTGACATGACACACACACACACACACACTACAGCGGCAGCGGTGACACACACAACACACACAGGTGCAGGTGTGGATACAAACCACACCACAACACACAAGTTTGGCAGCGTGTGTGACACACACACACACACCACAGGGCACAGCGTGTGACACATGCACACCACTACACACACAGTTGGCTAGCGTGTGACACAATGTTGGACACAAAACACACACACACAAACACATGTGCATGTCGTGGAGATAAATCACACATCCACACTTTACTACACAAGCGGCAGCGTGTGACACACAACACACACAAATCATCCACAGTGTGCAGCGTTGTGACACCACACACACACACACACAGGGCAGCGTGTGATTCACACACACAAACACACAGTGGGCAGCGGTTGAACCAAACACACACACACACACACATTACCAGTGGGCTAGCGTGTGACTACATCACACACACACAGGGCAGCGTGATGACACACACCGATAGGCAGCCGTTCTCAAAGACACACACTCCAAAGGGCGGGAGTCGTTCTTAACACACCACCACACTCCGGGCTGGCGTTCTCAAACTACACACACCACCGGGGCAGCGGGGACACACACACCCAGGGCCACCGTTGTGACAAACAAACTTAACACACCACAACACAGGGCAGCGTTGGGACACACACATGGGGCAGCGTGGACACACACAGGGCAGCGTTGTTGACACCACACAGGGAAGCGTGGGACACACACAGGGAAGCGTGTGAACACACACACCACCACAGGGCAGCGTGTGACACACACACCCACATCAGGGCCGCGTGTTGTGGACACACACACACACAGGGCAGCGTGTGACACATATAACCCACCCACTACGCCACACAGGGCAGCGTGTGTGACACACACACACAGGGCAGCGTGTGACACACACAACGGGCAGCGTGTTGACACACACACCACAGGGTGCAGACTGTGAGCACTACACACATCAGTTGGCGGCTAGCGTGGACATCACACAGCACACATCGTGGCAGCGTTGTGACTCACACCACACCAGGTGGGGCAGCGTGTGACACACACACAGTGGGAATGCGTGTGACACACACAACACAGTGCAGCGTTGTGACACACACACATCACACACACGGTCAGCGTGTGACCACACACACACACAAGGCAGCGTGTGACATACACACAACACACAACAGCGCAGCGTTTGTGTGCACTACACACAGGGCAAGCGTGTGGGTACACAAACACACAGGCAGAGTTGTGACACACACAAACACACACTCGGCAGACTGTGGACACACACCCACACACACAAGGGCCAGCTGTTGCTGACACACACCACAGGGCTCTGGCAGCGTGTGGATCCACAAACACACACAGGGACAGCGTGACACCACACACCACACACCACACACCACGTGGCAGCGTGAACAATTCACACAGATACACGGAAGCGTTTGTGACACACAGACACAGGGCAGCGTGTGACACACGCACACACACACACACAGGGCAGCGTGTGACACACGCACAGGGCAGCGTGTGACACACACGCACAGGGCAGCGTGTGACACACACGCACATGGGCGGCAGTGGATCACACAAGCACAGTGGCAGCGTGTTGACACACCACGCACAGGGCAGCGTGTGATCACACACGACAGGGCCAAGCGTGTGACCCCACACGCACAGTGGCAGCGGTGACACACCGCACTGGGCAGCGTGATGACACTACACGCACTGGGCAGCGTTGTGACACACACGCATCTGGGCGCGTGTGACACACAACAAACACACACACACACAACACACACACCCACCACCACCATGGGAAGCGTGTGGACACACAACAAACCGGGGCAGTCGTGTGACCAAGCAGACACATCACTGGGCAGTATGCGTGTGACACACACACATGTCCACCAGGACAACACACACAACAACCTGGGCAAGCGTGTGACACACAACACACCCACCCACACCCATGCGCAGCGTGTGAACCGGCCACAACAACCCCCCAGATGGACACACTGTTCTGGGCAGCGTTGTGACGGGTACATCAATCCTCACCACACTGGTGGTCTGCCGATGTGCACAGTTCACACACACACACACACACACACACACACACCACTTCACACACACACACACACACACACACTGGCAGTGTGTGACAAACATCACAAACCATACTGTCGGCGGCAGCGTTGTGAAGAACACAAACACACAACCACAACCACCACCTAACAGGCAGGAGTGTGACAACCACACACCACTGGGCAAGCGGTAACACAACACACACGACCCAAGGGCCAAGCGCACGTGAAACGGACATGCACAGGCATGCGTGCTGTTGTGACACACACCACACAGGGCAGCGTGTGACAGACACACACAACAGGGCAGAGTGTGACCACACACAGGCAAGGTGTGACACCCACACAACACAGGCAGCGTGGACACACACACACATGGCCCCCCACACAGATTGGGTACACCAACCACAGGGGAGCGTGTGACACACACAGTGCAGCGTGTGACACCACACACACACACAGGGCAGCGTTGTGGGACACACAACACGTACACACAGTGGGGCAGCCCAGCGTGGACACATGCACACAGCCGGAGCACGTGTGAAACACACCACAACACACACCACCAAAAACAGGGCACACAGCGATGTGACACAACCAGGCGAAGCGTGTGACACAGCACCAGGGCACAGCCACGTTGTGACAACACACAGAGTGTGGCAGCGGTGGACTCGACACAAGGACAGGGCAGCGTGTGGACACCACACACACACAGTAGCGACAGCGTGTGGGACACACACACACCACAGAGTGGGCAGCGTGTGTAGTCACACCCAAGCAAACAACAAAAAGCAGGCAGCGTGCCTGACCAAACCACACAGCCGCGCCACCACAGGGCAGCGTGTGACACACACACACAGGGCAGCGTGTGACACACACACACCAGGGCAGCGTGTGACACACACACACAGGGCAACGTGTGACACACACACACCGGGCAGCGTGTGCCCACACACACACACACAGGGCAGCGTGTGACACACACACACAGCGGGCCAGCGAGCGTGTGTGACACACCACAATGTGGTCCCCGCAGCGTGTGACACACCACACAACAGTGCAGAGTGTGGAGCACACAGACACACCCCACAACACCACGGACAAGCGATGTGACAACACCACACACACCACACACACGCGCCCACCAGGTGCACAGGTGTGAACACCCACACAACAGGTGCAGTCGTTGTGACACATCAACACACACACACGCAGGCACGTGTTGACATCAAATCACAGGGCAGTAGGGTGACACACACACCACTAGTCCCAACTTGGGCAGCGTGTGACAGCAAACACACCACCACAGTGGCAGAGTGTGTGCCACACAACAACGTGGCAGCGGTGCCCACACACACACAGTGGCAGCGTGACACACACACAGACACAGGGCAGCGTGTGACACCCGCACACACCAGCAAACATCAGGGCTAGACGTGGACACACGCACGGGCAGCGTGGACAAACAACGTCACAGGGCAGCGTGTAGAGCACACACGACAGGGCTGGCAGTCGTTGTGTTGACACCCACGCACAGTGTGGCAGCGTGTTGACACACATGCTGCACAAGGGGCTGTAGGCTGGTGGAGCACACACAGACACAGGCGCAGAAACTACGTGGACCACAACAACACGCACAGAGTGCTGGGCGTAAGCGTGTGGACATCCAACACGGACACGGAGGCAAGCGTGTGGGACCCCACACACGCACAATGGGCAAGCCGACGTGGAACCACACACGCACTGCGGGCCAGCGTGTGCACACACCCACACCACACAGCACCACCAACAACGACACACCAAGACACCTACACACACATTGGGAAAGTGATGGTTGAGCACACATACAGTCGTACACACGCGGGGAAGCAGGCAAAACCACGTCCATCGATGCAAACAGACACACAATGGGGCAGCGTGTTGACACATCACATAACATCACACACACACCCACCACCACTGCCGGCAGCGTTGCATGGTGTCGTACATACACCAAGCACCACTACACACACAAGGTATGGCGTGGGCAGTAGCCGGGGACCCACCCCACACACACAACACACTGGGGGTAAGCGTGAGACGGAGACACACACCACAACAAACACCTAGGCCAGCGTGTGGACAGCCCCCCACACCAGGATCATGTCACCAAACAACCATACACACCACACACGATCACGTCACCAGGAACAACCAAACACAAAAACACACACCACACCGGGACAGCTGTGTGACACACACACACACGACCCAAAATAGGGCAGCCAAGCGTGTGAGACACACACACACACCACTAGGCAGCGTGTGACACACACACGCTACACATGGGCAGCGTGGTCTGTTAAACACACACAACACACACACAAGGGCAGCGTGGGACACAACAGCACAGGCCGCGTGTGAACACACACTACACAGGGCAGCTGTGTGACACACACACATCACAGGGAGGTGGGACCACGAGCAGGGCCAGGTGCTGTGACACACACAACACAGCGGAAGGACAGCGTGAGGGGACACAACACAACAACACAGAGCGGGGCAGCGGCTGTGACCACACACACATGGGCAGCGTGTGACAGCACACAGCGCACGCGTGTGACACACACACACAAAGTCGCTCGAGGCGTGTGACAACCACCACTACATCACTACTGTTTGGCAGGGTGTGACACACAAAACAGCATATACGGCAGCAGGTGTGACAACACACATCACAATGGGCAAGCGTGTGACACACCCACCCACAACGTAACACACAAACACACGGGGCAGCGTGTGACAGCACACCACCAACACCAAAGGCAGCGTGTGGACACACAAACAGACATTTGCAGGGCCAGCGTTGGACACACACATCACAAGGGCAGCGGTGGGGATCCACACACATCCGGGCAGCGCGGAACACATGATACCAACCCACCACAGGGCAGCGGTGAAACACACAAACAGGGGCAAGCGTGAAACACCACACAGCAGGCGGCCAGCGATCAGCTGACCACCCACCAAGCACACGAGTTGTTGACAGGGGCATGCGGTTGCACACCACAGGACACAAAGGAGCGCAGCGATGTGAACAACACACACAGCGAAGGCAGCGTGTGACAACACAACACACAGACAGGCAGCCGTGTGAAAAACCACCACAGACGGCAGCGTGTGACCACCACACACAGGGCAGCGGCCTGTGAAACACACACACCAGAGTGTGGCAGCGTGGACCACCACAACAGTGCAGTTTGTGCCACCACGCACAAACACACAAGTTGTCGCAGCGGGAAGACAAGGCCACGCCAGGTGTGAACACCAACACAAGGCCGCAGCGTGTGACACGAACCACACCACACAAGGCAGCGTGTTGACACACCACACACAGGGGCCAGACGTGTGACACCACCCCACACACAAGGCAGGTGTGGACAAGCACACACAGTGTGGTCGAGCCGTGTGACACACACACACACACAACAGTTGGCAGCGTGTGACACACACACAAGTCACACAACAGCAGGAGGCAGCGGGGTGTGAACACACACAACACCAACAGGGCACGCGAGGTGACCAACACACCAACAGGGCCAGCCGTGACCTGTGAACACAGCACTCACACACACAGGCAGCGTTGATACCACACCACACACCACACACATGGGCAGCGTGTGAGCACACACACACACCACACAGAGGCAGCGTGTGACACACACACACAAACAGTGGTAGCGTGTGACACACACTCACACCACACAGGGCACGGGATCACACACCACCAGGCAGCGTGTGACACACACGCACGTGCAGCGTGGACACACACGACCGTGGCGCGTGTGACACAGGCACGCACAGGCAGACAGAGTGTTGTTGACATCACACTGCCACAGTGGGCAGCGTGGACGACACACGCACTGGGCAGGTGTCCGGAACACACTAGTGGCACAACACGCAATGGGAGCCACAGCGTGTGAACACACACCAACCACACCACACTGGCGCAGCACGTAGTGACCACACACCACACAGGTGTTGTAAAGGGGCAGCGTGTGACACAGACAGGCACACTGGGTCGAGGTTGACACACGCACATCAAACCACAATGGGCAGCGTGTGACACACACGCACATGGCAGCGTGTTGAGAACTACAGCACATGGGCAGATGTGTGGGCTGTAGTATGGGGCATTGTGGCTAGCGTGTCTGGACACCACGCACTGGGCAGCGTGTTGAGCATCACACGCACTGTGGGACAGTGCGTGTGACACACACGCGCATCTGTGGCAGCCGCTTGTGACAGCACACGGCCAACTGGGCCACAGCGAGCTGCACACAACACGGCCACTGGGCAGCGTGTGAACAACACACCAACCACACCACAACACTGGACACAGGCGTGTGATCACACACACACACAGTGGGCCAGCGTGTGGACACACACACACCAAAGCGGCAGCGTGTGACACAACACAGGTGCAGCGGTGACACACACACCACATCAGGCAGCGTCTGGAGCGAAAACACACCACCAACACACACAGGCCGGCGCCAGCGCACCAGTGTTGTGTGACACACACAGGTGCAGCGTGTGAAGCACACATCACGACCCAGGGAAGGCCAGACAGCCATTGTGACACACACCACACACAGGCCAGCCAGTGAGCGTGTGTGAACACACACACACAGTGGGGCATATCGTGTGGACTACACACACACTCAGTCGGGCAGCAGTGTTGTGACACACACACACCACGACACACGAGGAGCACGCAGTGCGAGACACACACACCACCAGCGGGCCCAGCGGTGTGACAACACACACGCGCCGAACCAAGGCAGGTGTTGAACACACACAGCACCAGGGCAACGTGTGTTGTGACACACACGAACCACATGTAGGGCAGAGGGGCAGCGGTGAACACACACACACAGGCAGCGTGTGACACCGCAACACACCACCACAGCAGCAAGGGCAGCGTGTGACACAACACACACAACGGGCAGCGCAAATGTAGCACACCAACACCAGCACAACCAACAGTGTTGGCAGGTGTGACAAACACACACAAGGCAGCGTGGATCACACACACACAAGGCAGCGTTTGGTGTACACACATCACACAAGGCGCAGTTGTGACACCATCACACAAGGCAGGTGTGACCCACACACACAATTGGCAGCGTGTGACACACACACACAAGGCAGCGTGTGACACACACACACAGGGCAGCGTGTGACACACACACACTAGGCAGCGTGTGACACACACACACAGGGAAGCGTGTGACACACACACACAGGGCGCAGGTGTGACAACAGTCAACAGGGGGGCAGCGCGTTGTGACACACACACAAAACCCCAGGGGCAGGTGTGACACAACACACACAGGGCAGCGTGTGACACACACACACAGGGCAGCGGTGACACACACACACAGGGCAGCGTGTGACACAAACACCAGGGCAGCGGTGTGTGACACCACAAACAGGGCAGGTGGACATACACACACACAGTGCAGCCTTGGGGTACCACTGACTCAACACACCGGCAGCCGTGTGACAACCCAGCATGGAACGAGCAGCGACTGACTGACACCAGCCACACAAGCAGGCGGCCGCCCGCGCGACGCGCACTGTGACACACACGACACTACAGTGTGGCTAGCGGTTGGTAAGCACACACACACACAGGGCAGCGTCGTGACGTACAACACACACACACGGCAGCGTTGTGACACACATTCACACACACACACAGTGTGGCAGGTCGGTGAGCAGATAACACACGGAAGACACAGGCCAGGTGATGACACACACACACAGACAACACCATGGAGTAGCGTTGGTGACCACACACCACACAGTGGGCAGCCGCTGGATACACAACAGACACACACAGGGCCAGCGTTGAACACACACACACACAGCGGCAGCGTGGTTGTGACACACATGAACAAACTACCGGAAGCGTGTGAACACACGCACAGGGCGAGTGTGTGACACACACGCACAGGGCAGCGTGTGAACAGAACACGCAATGGGCAAGCGTGTGACAAAACGGCACGGTGCGGGCGAGACGACTGTGACAACACACGCACTCGACAGGCAGCACGTGTGGGACACACACAGACCACTGGGCATAGTGTTGTCACTGTGAACACAAACACACACACCCACGGGAAGCGTGGTGACACACACACACAGGGCCGCAGATGTGTGACCACAGAAAGAAACACATGGCGCACATGTGACACTACACCACACACACACTGGGCAGTCGTGTGACACACCTCACACACAACACTGGGCAGCGTGGGGACACACACACACATCGTGGGGACAGCGTGTGACGGACAACACAACACACACACAAACAACAACACACCACACACTGGGCAGCGTGTGAACACACACACACACTCACACACACACACTGGGCAGTGTGTGTGACACCACACACACTGGGCAGCAGCGTTGTGAGACACACACCAACTGGGCAGCGTCTGGTGTGACCGACAGCACCAACAGCTCACACAAACACACACACCACTGGGCAGGTGTGAGGGTACCACCACGACACTGGCAGCGGTGAGCTAGACACAACACACACACACAACACACACACACCACACACCACCACACACACACACACACACACAACTCCATGCAATCTCCAGGCAGCGCCCGTACCGATAGCGATAAGGCACTTGTTGGTAGGGTAGCGACCAAAGCCGCAACAAGGGGCTTTCCTGGTCCTGACGTCACTAGGGTACCACCTCGACATCACAAATCTGATGCAAATGAGGATGATACAGCAGCAGCGACCTGGCGGCGCTGCGCGCGCATGCGTGTGTGTTAGGTGATGCTGGGTGTGTGTGGGGTGTGTGTGTGTGTGTGGTGTGTGTGGTGTGTGTGTGTGTGTGTGGTGTGTGCTGTATGTGTGGTGGGTGTGTGTGTCTGTGTGTGGTGTGGATGTAGATGAACCACCTGAGGTTGTGTGTGTGGTTATGGGTGAGATTGAGTGGTTGTGTGTGTGTGTGGACGATGTGTGTGTGTGTGTGTGTGGTACGTGTGGCTGTGTGTACCGTGCTGCGGAAGATGCCTG
>WSYH01016535.1:0-12902 GCA_036426205.1 Ascaphus truei
AGGGGGGGGGGGGTGGTGTAAAAAAAGACAAACTGGGCACGACCGGTGGCAATTGGGCTGATTCCGTAGATATGTTGGTATAAGGAATTACTAACCACACCCAATGGTCGTGGTCTAGAGTTAGTATAGTCTTTGCAATAGCCTGATCGAGGTTTTATAACAGCAGCATAACGTGTTAATTGTCGTGGGGGAGTACAAAGTGAGTGGAGCTGTATCGTCTTCGGGTGGTGTGCCTTGCGGGGGAGGTCAGGATTGGAGACAGGTAAGTCGTCTGTTATGACCACAAGCAATGCCGTGTCATGGATGATAGAGGCAGTGTCATCGATATGTCGAGCCAAGGGGCGCAGTGTCAGGAAGTGATCGCAGAGTTTCCAGTGTCCAAAGCACGGGTCCAGGCGCATGGTAGGTAGCAGACCGACAGTTTCAGTGAGGGTTCACTCACAAAAAGAGTTATGCCTTGGCAGGTCATGGAGAGAACTGACAATGATTTAGAATTCGTACACAATGGTGAACCAGAAGTGCCAGTAAGGCAAGCCTCACTGATAGGCTGCTGGATCAGCAGGTGCGTCCTATTTGCAAGCAACCAGGTTTAGGTTATGGGAGTTGATACATCTAAGTGAGTGTCTCGCACCGCCGCAACGCAACGGCCACGTACACCCTTTGTGGCGACACCTGGTCGCATCGCACTCAACGTGTCACGATACCTGCATCATGCAAAGGATGAGCAGAACCCGAGGCGGACCCTTAGACAAGGTGGGAGAAAATGTACGTTGCTGCTCCGCGTACCTCCCTTTGTCGTCGGGTGCGGAGACCAGAGGCGTGGACCCAAGAAGTGAGTGGGAGGGACATTGTAGGTTGCTGTGCCATGTACTTCCGTCGTCAAAGGGGGCGGAAACCAGGTCGGAACAGAGAGACGGAACCCCGAGATGTGGGAGGTAAGGAACGTGCGCTACATCGCCGTACTGCCAACCGTTGCTCCGATCCAGAGAAGAAGACGCAGACTGGACATGGATATGCAAGAGACCGAAGATGCCCGCACAGTACCCGTGTGCCGCGTGGTGTGACTACCGCTGAGATGCCCTCCATGTTGTCCTTGGGACATGATTCAGGTGAGGGTTCAGGGGACAGACCGCGCAGAATGTCGAATCCTCACATCTGCTGCTATTTGAAACAGAGCAACTTTGAAAAGCCTGCTTTCATTACCGGCCCAAGTTCAAGATCGTTTGGTTCTCTGACTGGGGCTTCTCCTTACATACCTCCGCTGTTCTATTTTCAGCATGATGAAGTAGGATTAGCGACCATCAAGCGAGGAATTCCTCCCCGCTAGCCAATAGGATTAGGGGCTCGTCCTTTGCTACGTCAGAGGAGGGGGCGAGCCAAGCCGGCTCGGGATCCTCATGGGCGGGACATATTAATTGACCAGGGAACTGCGTTGATATTCTGCCGCCTCCCCCCATCAACCCTTGCCACCTACGGGGCGGGCTCCACTGAGTCTGGCAGCCAGCAGGTCCTCCCCAAGGGGGGTCTCTATTCTTCGGACCCAGTACTCCTCCTCCACCGAAGACCCTTAGCACCCTGCACAGACCACTCTCAACATCCCATCTCCTCTTTGAACTCGATTTTATCCAGATTCCCAGCACTTATATGGATGCCCAGGCTGACTGAATAGACATTTATAGTAAATGCACCAAACATAAAAACATATTTTATACATCTTAACATGGGAGACCCAGATCTATGCGGGACATGGACTGGGATATCTGGCTTGAAAACCAGGAGTATGGGGAACACTGGGCAGCCCTGGTGTAATTAAACCCCCACAACCAGCAAATCAGGCCTGCGCACCGTGGAAAATTAGGGGACTACCGCTATCTTTGGCCCCGAACTCCTGCAAACACAAACAACTGCATTTCACCCAAATAATCCCACCTAAAACGTACACACAAAATTCCCCGATCTGGGGCAAAGGGAACATGAAAGTGGAACAGCACAGGAACTTTAACTTTTGAATGTTGTTATGTACTGGCCCTTGGCTTATGGTGCGATGTAGACCTTCGACAAAGCGCCTCGCGAAACGTAACGTCAGGTGGGAGGCGGGACAGACTGACGTCATGACGCATCTCCGCTGGTGATGAGGAGTGAGAGGCACTGTTGAGTGCCGGTTTTAGGCCGCGAGCTGCTGCTTTGCGTTTGACTCTTATACACTCTCTGAACCATTATTAGTAGTCAAATGTGACTTTGGGCCTTATTCAGAAAGTCCTCGATAAGACCCTTATCGAGCACTTATCGACCAAAATGACACTCGTATTCAGATAGCCTCGATAAGTGCTCGATAACGGTCTGTATCGACGCAAAAATTTATCTCCATCCGAAATCGCCGACTGAGCAGCGATCAGCTGCTTATCGCACCATTTTTCGGATGGTTGATAACTCCCAGCTGATTCAGAGGACCGTGAGTCGAGTGTCGCGGGCTATGCGCCCATCGCAGCCCTAAAAAACCGATTTTCTCTCCCAAATCCAATGTCCCCACACAAAATGTTGTCAATTGGTGGGTAGAATGGCCCTGATGAGCGCGATGGGTCGGACTTAGAAAAATCAGGCCCTTTTCCTGCCTCGGACTGATGCCGGGGGTCTCCGGAGCTGATAGATTTATAGCAGCTCGACCCCCCCGGCATGCATCCGAGGCAGGAAACATGCATGTACATCAACTTTATTACCGTAAGCGCTAACGCTAAGGCAATGAAGGGATAAACCCGTCCATACCGGTGCCAGGCTACAGTAAAAACATACAGTACAATACAATACTGTGGCAAGCCGGGGGTGGGTGAAGGGGAATTTGGCCCTTATTGCTGTTTAGACCTTGCGGGGGGGTGCAGGGGAGTGTTAACCCCTTCATTACCTTAGGCGGTTATACCGCTAAGGTAATAAAGGGGTAACCCAACCGCTACCCCACCCGCAAGGTCTAAACACCATCCTAGGGCTAATACCCCCTTCACCACTCACCCGTGAGGCCTAAGCACCCCCCCAGACTGGACTTAACCAACCCTATACCCATTGAGTAGTATAGTGGTATATCATACCCATAAATAATAATAATATGGGCATGATACGCCTCTATAGCCCTAATGGGCACCCAATAAATACAGTAATACACAAGACACACAGTAATAACCTAAACTATCTCCCAAAAATCACACTCACTAAATACACAGTAGCCAGTAATCCAATCAATATAGTCAATAGCATATCAACATTGAAATTATTAAACCATTATCCAATCAAACAATTAATTCGGAAGCAACTCAAAATGAATAGTAACCTAACCAAGGTAAACTGAATAATCCACATTAATTAATGTAACCATAAAAGACAAATAAAAACATTAAAACTATCTTGAAGTATCCATAAAACACATTAGCTAACATAAATAAACATTCAAGAAGCGAACACCAATCGCAAAACCTTTTCTTCATTACATAAACAACAATCACATCCACATCAATAAATGCAATAACACGCAGAATGCCCCCCAAATATTGGCATAATAATTATAATCTGTACCCAAGAGAGTACGATTAGATATATAATCAGTCAATGTGCTAGCCTCCCCAAAAAAATAAAAAAAGACATCCAAAAAAAACCTGTAAAAGAGACATTTACAAACTTAAATCTTTACTTACATTGAAGCATGCCCTCCAACTCCCGAGGTACCAGGAAGCTCACTGTACCTTGAAGGCCTCCAAACACATAATGCCATCCGCCATCAGGATCCGCTCAGGTACCCCCAATCTTCTTTTTTTCTTCTTTACTCACCGTCTTCTCTCTCATCTGTCCATTTCTTGTTGTTCTTTATCTTCTTTCTTCAATCTGTCAATCCTAAACCCCATGTTAAATCCCAGCCGATGCTGTCTCGTCGGCTTTCTTGGGCTCAAAGAGTGCCAAACGGCCTTAAATATGGCTTGTGCCGTCACATTTACCCTCACAATGGTTAACAGCCACCTGATTGGCTGTTAAACCATGTGCAGACTTAATTTTTTTTTTTGCCGTGATGTCACTTAAGGGAATGATGCCAGCCAATCAATGGCTGTGCTTCATTTACCTTTACATGACGTCGGTAAATCCAGATGACCGATGTGTCACCAAGGTATTTCAGCCAATCGAATCGTGTGAAACCAATTCCACAAGCTGATTGGCTGAAATAGCTTGTGACACGGGCCACTTGGATTACCGACGTCATGTTAAAGGTAAATGAATCACAGCCATTCTGAGTGGCTGGCATCATTCCCTTTAAGTGACGTCACGGCAAAATTTTTTTTTTAATTCTGCACAGGTTTTAACACGCATTCAGTGGCTGTTAACCATTGTGAGGGTAAATGTGATGTAATAAGCCTATTTAAGGCCGTGACGCCTCATTTGAGCCCAGAAGCCGACGAGACAGCATCGGCTGGAATTTAACATGGGTTTTATGGATTGACGATGAAGAAAGAAGATAAAACAACACAAAATGGTTACAGATGATGATAGAGACGTGAGTAAAGAAAAAAAGAGATTGGGGTACCTGATCCGGATCTTCATGGCGATTGCATCGGATTGCTGTGGAGGCCTTCAAGGTACGTGAGCTTCCTGTTACCCCGAGGTTCGGAGGGCCCACCACTTCTATGGAAGTAATATATTGAATGTTTGTAAATGTCTCTTTTTATAGGTTTATTCTTTGGATGTCTTTTTTTTTTTGGGGGAGGCCCATTGAGTGATAATATATTAATCTATACTATTTGGGTACAGATTAATACATATTATGCCATATTTGGGGGGCATTTCTCGCTTGTTAATGATGTGGATGTGATTGTTTGTTTATGGTAATGTAAGAAATGTTTGCATTGGTGTTCG
The DNA here is from genome assembly GCA_036426205.1 of Ascaphus truei. Taxonomy (NCBI): domain Eukaryota; kingdom Metazoa; phylum Chordata; class Amphibia; order Anura; family Ascaphidae; genus Ascaphus; species Ascaphus truei. The sequence goes on from WSYH01016535.1 coordinate 4,888, forward strand.
CTTGTACTTAATGTTATATTATTTAGCTAATGTTTTTATGGATCTTCAAGATAGTTTAATGTATTTATTTGTCTTTAATGGTTACATTAATTATGTTGGATTAATTCATGTTTACATTGGTTAGTGTTACTATTCATTTTGAGTTGGTTTAGGGATTAATTGGTTTGATTGGGTAATGGTTTAATTAATTCATTGTTGATTTTGTAATTGCTTCTATGATTGGATTAGCTGGCTACTGATTTTATTTAGTGAAGTGTGTTTTTTGGAGATAGTTAGTTTTTATTACGTGTTGTCTGTGATTACTGTATTTTTTTTAGGGTGCCCATGGAGTGCTATAGAGGCTATCATGCCCATATTATTATTAATATATGGTATGAGTACCACTATACTACTCATGGGTATAGGGTGGGTATAGTCAGTCTGGGTGGGTGCGTAGCCTCCCAGGTCAGGGTGGGTTACCCCTTAATACTATAGCGGTTAGGAACCGCTAAGGTGATTAAGGGGTTAGGGACCATTAGAATGTATTTATTTCTATATATGCTTTCTGGCAACGGAGGACAGAGGGAACCGCTGTTGTGGTAAGTATAACTGTATTTATTTATTTATTTATGTATGCTAATGCAGTGTTATAATAATGGGCAAATAATCTATTATCCATATCTGGAAATAGTTATTTTGCCATTACTGTACTGTATGGGTTTGGGGCGGAGTGGGCGTGTATTGATATGTTTTTAAATATTTATTAAATACCATTTCTTTAATGTGTAGAGGTGCAGGGGGTCTCCGGAGCTGAACCGCATTGGTTTTATGTCCGGGGACCCCTGCTTCCCGAAATGCGGGCCCATTATGGGTGCCGGTATCCTCTGCATTGAAAAGTCCCGCGTCATGTGACCGGGACATTTCCTTGCATAGGAGATCACGGCACCCCATAAAATATGCCTGTAATCTCGGGAAGCAGGGGGTCCCCGGACATAAAACCAACGTGGTTCAGCTCTGGAGACCCCCTGCACCTCTACACTATTAAGAAATGGATTTTAAATAAATAATTTCCGGCCGACATTTCAGCTGGGAGAGGGGGCTCTCTCAGAGCCGCTCTCTCTGCAGCAGAAATGTCGCTGGTTTTTTGCCTTTTCAGAGGGTGATGCCTCGCTGGCAGCAACTCGCCTTTTTTGGCATTTTGCTATCACTGGTATTCGAGCCTTTCTGAATACCGTGATAGCAACGCCCAAAAAAACCCCCATTTTAAAATCCCTGGCATTTTTTTTATGAACCCTCTCTGAATAAGGCCCTTGTGGCAAGTGTATGTGTGTGTCTCTGCATTTGGCTACTACAACCGTTACGACGGTGCTTCAAGTATAGCGCCCACTTGTATTATATATTTTTGGTGATATAACAGAAGCTCCTTGTATGTTGGCGATTGCAAGTCTCAGGAGTAACAGCTTTTTGGATACAACCATATGTGTTACACTTGCGGCTTCCACCCTACCCATTGATTGACTGCTCCTCAGTAACCACTATTTTGACTTTATAAAGTGTATTTCTTTAGCCTAGTATAGGAGGCTATAACTTGATACGGGCTAGACACGTGCCTCAGGGCCACGTTAACACACTTTGTGGGCCATTCTATACTTTTGTGCACAGTGATGCACTACATTTATGTGTATCTGATAGCCATTGTAGCTACTCTGCTAGTATCATTCTAGATATATTGACATTAACTGGGTACTTAATGTTTGATTTAATGCACTAGATTTACACTTTTGGTCTGATATTAATCTTGCGCCGACTGTGGTCTCTGGGGGAGCATCCATATGTATTTGTATTTTCTGCATTTGAAGCGTCATGACGGTCAGTCCCTTGCTACCTGTCTAAACAGCACAGGTTTTTAACAAAATTGTTTAGTGCTGGACCTAGGGATCTTTTGATAAGCAATTGTGAGCTATCTCACTACTATTAAGAAATCACTTGCTAGTTAATTCCCCTTCGTTCCAGTTTATGTTCAAATGTTTGTTGGTTTGTTTTATATATTAGGTCACTGTTGTTTACCAATAGTATTTGTTTATATTGTATTGTATTGTATGTCTTTATTTATATAGCGCCATTAATGTACATAGCGCTTCACAGTAGTAATACATGTGGTAATCGAATAAATAACAGATAATATAAATAACAGATCATGGGAATAAGTGCTTTAGACAAACATAACATTAAGGAAGAGGAGTCCCTGCCCCGAGGAGCTTACAATCTAATTGGTAGGTAGGGAGAACGTACAGAGACAGTAGGAGGGAGTTCTGGTAAGTGGTATGCCAGGGGGCCAAGCTTTATGTATCATGTGTTCAGAATATTCACAGTGCTATTCGTATGCTTCTTTAAGCAAGTGTGTCTTAAGGTGGGTCTTAAAGGTGGATAGAGAGGGTGCTAGTCGGGTACTGAGGGGAAGGGCATTCCAGAGGTGTGGGGCAGTCAGTGAAAAATGTTTAAGGCGGGAGAGGGCTTAGATACAAAGGGGGTAGAAAGAAGACATCCTTGAGCAGAACGCAAGAGTCGGGATGGTGCATAGCCATATATGGTGTATCACCATTTATTTAATTATTACAATAAAGTATTACTTATTAATTTAAATATATCCTATTAATCATTACAATGGGTGTTTCTTTTTTCCATTTTACCGGTGCTATGTAGCTGCCAGGGACCCAACGGTTTCAGGGGTAACCAGATGGGCTTAACCTTTATTGTATAGCCTGGTTACCCCCCTACCGTCACACCAATGTTATTACATTTTACGAAATTTTAGACACATTCAAGCTCTGCAACAAAGTCTCCATTATGCACAGACACTAAAAACTATCTGCTTTGCTGTTACTTTGTCTCAGCACCTAACAAATATTTATTCGACTTGCAATAAAGTGGAAGCCTTCAGGCATAAAATCTCCTTGTGAACTATTTTTAGTAGTTCTTTCAATGATTAAAACATTTCAGAGTGCAACTTAGGGCCTGCAAGGGTAACCCAAAAAACTACAAATGCCTTAGAATGTAGAACATAAACTACTTTTAAAGGTTTGGTAAGGGGTATGAGCCCCCAATCAGGTCTCAGCTGTCCCAGGCATGCGGTTAGATATCAGGCTGTATGTTTGTAATCCATGTGCTATAGAGCATACATGAGTGCTGGGGAGACTCTATCAGACAGTCTGGACAAAGGTATATAAGTACCAATGCTGGAGGCTAGATCAGAACTCCATATATACAATGGAGGCACTGAGTAAATCCCCAGCAGAAAATGAAGGTACATACCGTGTCTGCCAGTGTCAGTCTCCCTTCGCAGCACAGCTCTGTGTCAGCTGGATGCGTGCATCACGCCGGGTATGATAAGGAAGGAGGGTAGTCCCGGAGGTCCAATGGCGGTGTACTGCTCAACAAACGATGGGGGCTGCAGCCAGTGGAATAAAAACAAAAGTTTATTATGGGGTCAAAGCGAAGTACATGGTAACTTTGACGCGTTTCAGGACATAACGTCCCTTTATCAAAAAGTGACGTTATGTCCTGAAACGCGTCAAAGTTACCATGTACTTCGCTTTGACCCATAATAAACTTTTGTTTTTATTCCACTGGCTGCAGCCCCCATCGTTTGTTGAGCAGTACCGCCATTGGACCTCCGGACTACCCTCCTTCCTTAAACTACTTTAATACAGTCTTGATTAGGGATACTTCCTAAAGATTTAACATGATTATTCCTTCGAGGTAGAAAAAGGAAACGCTGAAAAAAACAAAGTAATAAAGTGGAAGCACCCAGGCAGGATGATCTTCCAGGTACTGAGGTTGCAAGCCTCTCTTCTCCACGCTGCTTCAACAAATGTTCTGATTTCATTCACCCATCATACTTTTGGTTGTCATCTTGGTCTTTTAATTATTATTGGAATCCTGTTGTTACTGTCTTTATCCAATGATGGTAATTTCCTCTTGTGATATGTCAGGCCAACTCCCATTTTAATTTCTTCACCCTTGTGATGATGTTACAGACTTCTGTTTAGTTTCAGACCCAATCATTCTTTTTCCCGTCTCTTCTGGTAATACCTACCATACATCTCGCCATACTTCTTTGAGTTGTCTGAAGTATCTGAATTATCTTTGCATTTAGGGGTATAGATATCTATATATTATAGATAGTATATATATATATATTAATATAAATAGCAAGTATGTATAAATTATATTATATATTTAGATATATGATATATATATATAGATATATATATAATATATCTAAATATATATTACATAATAGGCAGAAGGGACATTGCAGCTGTGTAATATATATATATTGGTCTGTGGCTAAAAGACATTTATTTAATTTAGATTTATGAAGTTGCAATAAATTAGATGCAATAAGATGCAAATGGGCTTCTTAAATAGCAACAAACTATTGTTTGTCCTTTATTTATTGTTCTTTATTTTTCTAGCTTGGTTCTGGTCCAAAGAGATGTTTTCTTAGGGAGGAGGTTTGCTGGTCACAGTGTCAGTCTACAATACACAAGTATATGGTTGTATGTCAATACCTAACCTCTTACACTCCCTCTGTGTGATCTGGAGCAAGCCACTTTCTCCATTGTGAGGTTTGGACTGACCAAGGTTAAAAGTGTGATGACATGACGTAAAGAGTACCGCTACTTATTTATAGACTCACAGTACCACTTACTTTTTTGTTATACGCATACTGTTCCTTTTTATACTGAAAGACAAATGGATGTGTTATAGGGAGCCTGTCTACCTTTCTGCTTTATGAGCATTAATGCTTTAAAAACCTTTTTAACATATTGTGTCACTTTTCTCCAAAAGTTTAATACATTCAGAATAGTTTTTTTATCAGACACAGTAACACTACTTTTTAAGCAACTTCAACCACCATTTTTTCCTCAGTGTACCTCATTGCGCATGACATTACTGTTCCATATGCTTCTTCTCACCTACAGTACCTGAGTTCAGTATTGTACTCACAATACTCCAGCCAGGAGCTAACGACAGGATTCCCTCTAAGTAAAATGTAACAAAGATCTGGAATTGGAAGGTGCTTAATATATAAAACTGATGTTATCGTTATTAATTAGTTTTTTTCCCCTTCTGTTTTACCACTTGCTGGTGTGCTATAATTGTCTACATCATATGGCCCAGCGAAGTCAATTAAACATGTGTAAACACTTTACATACTGTTGGATACATTTAATATATGAAATTATCTTGAAATATCTCTGTCCTAATTTAATGTTGTGCTGACAGGAAATACTTATTTCACTGGCAGGAACAATACTTAGGATCGGGTTGTTGATCTCACTCACATTACACATGAACACACCAACACCAGTAGTTAGTCAGATACCATTTATTGGTTATTTAGCTTAGGATAAACTTCAGGATCTTACTGCAAACACGATACTATATGTAGACAGCCAATGGACCCCCATTCCTGTTAGTTGTATCTTCCTGCACTCACATTGGTCCCGCACGCAAAGCCACCAAGCTTATTTCATGCCAAGGGCGAGGGTCTGACAAAACGTGCGCCCAGAGCAAACATATATAGTTTGAATTCAGGAAACAGATTTCAGGAAACAAAGCTCAGGAACTGGGGGGGAGGGGGGGGGGGGCACTGGTGCCTTTCGACACTAAATATACATAACTTTTGTGGAACCTGACATGTTATCCCAGACATAATGTAAGCCACCGTAGACATTTTAATGAAAAACAAGGAAAATAAATCCATAATGCATCTGAGATTATACCGCTTGGTCATAAGAACCAGGATAAATCTTATTCTCCTTACAAATGTGTGTTTACATGCGATAGTGCCCCGATTTGCACTATTACAGTTTAATAAATAACCTCTAAGGGGCTTTTTCTATATCTACCGCAGTGGCAAATCAAACCATCTTCAGGTGAAATTCCATGTTGCCTATGTAACCCCCTTTGGGATTACTATGGCCTTAAGGGGTTAACTGTGTGGCCCCACACAGAGTAATGCCCCTTCCCCCTCTCATGGTGCTTGGGTGACTAAGTTAGGTCTCATCCTTTTCTGCCTAGAGAAAGTGACATGAAGCTGGGGTATAAATAAGCAGGGCAAAGCTTCTGGAACTCGGGACCCAGAGAAGACACAGAGGAGGGATCTCAGTGTATATAGCAAGTAAGAATTTATCGAAATAGATACGAAAAAATTCCCTTTTTATTGTTTGACAGTTAGAGAAAGAGTCCCATTTAGCTAGTGGTCTTAAAAATGGTTTATTGCTACTCTCTGAGTTCATATAGCAGCAGCCTAGGCACTGATGGGACTCTACAGTGCACAGTCCTGGGGAATAGTTGGACCAGCCCCATAGAAGGGTCCATAGCTAGCACCACTACAGGCCGTCATGAGGTGGCATGCAGTGCCCTTGAGAGGGACACTAGAGTGAAAGAGAGCAGCACAGGGCTCAACAGGGTACCTAAAGAGATAAAGCCATACCCAGGCCACCCAGAAGATGGCTATATTAGGTAACAAAGGGGATCAAGCCTTAGCACCTCCTTATCAGCTCGAGATAGTGGCAGCCAGGGAAGAAAAGGTTCAGACAGCACAAGGGAGAATGCAGTTGTGTCCATACCAAGATCGGTGTTGATGTTGATGTGACAATAAAGATTCTGTTGAATGAATAAAGTTTTTGACGCCCTTCATTGCTATCACATTGCGCAGCCGTACAAATTCAGCACCCTGACTAGGTAATACCCTCTGTATAAGCCAATATAAGAGACCTTCGATGTAAACTCCATTGGAGCTGGGCAGGGAGGGTTCTAACTGCAATGTAGAATTTTGCACGTAAACAGCCCGATCGTTTTCGTCGGCTGATATAGAATAAGCCCCTACCATCTGTATCGATGATTTACCTGCGTCTGAAAAGATGGAATTATAATGTGTCACTGTGGAGTCTGAGTCATTCCAGAATTGTCCTGATTATATATATATTTTATATACCGGTATATATATATATATTTTAAAGTTAAGTTATGGTGGATAAAAAAAAGTGGCAAAAACCCTCCACCGTAAAGCATATTGCAAATGGAAATATTACTGTATGCTCATTTGCATGTCTTAGACAGGTCTTCAACCCCGCCTTTCACCATTATCACCCAGCACACAGTGCTTCCACTGCAGCAAGGGATTCTGGGAAATGACATGCAAATGAGCACTGCCACCTTTTGCTTCAAAACCATATCACATGGTCCCCTATAAGCGTGATGTGATATGGTTTTGAGGCAAAAGTGGCACTGTGTGCTCATTTGCATGTCATTTCCCAGAATACCTTACTGCAGTGGAAGTGCTGTGTGCTTGGTGATAATGGTGAAAGGCAGGGTTGCAGATCTGTCTAAGAAATGCAAACGAGCACACAATAATATTTCCATTTGCTATATGCTTTACGGTGGAGGGTTTTTGCCACTTTTTTTTTTACCTACCATAACTTAATTAATGTGTTTGGTGGAACCTAACCAAAGTTTCATGTTGCAATGCCAGTATAACCAACCTCACACTGATGAGACCCATTAAGGTTGAAACAGCTGTTGGTGGGTAGGTTTACTGGCTATGCATCTTAACCCAGGCTGTGATCAAAAGCTGAGCAATGCAGCAAGCATACGCTTATAGGGGACCATGTGATATGGTTTTGAAGCAAAAGGTGACACTGTGTGCTCATTTGCATGTAATTTCCCAGAATCCCTTGCTGCAGTGGAAGTGCTGTGTGCTGGGTGATAATGGTGAAATGTGCTACGTGAAGGTGAAAGAAAACGGCGCTAACTCTATTAGTGTACACTAATAATATACAGTGAATATTTTAACCAAATCAATTAATTGTTAAACAGTGATATTGTGTTCAAATAACGTGATAATATTATTGAAAGGTTCAAACCCCCTGCTCAAACCCAGCTGGTGGGGACTGGTTTCGCTAGTCCCACAAATCGTCACTCTCCAGTTGTAATCCAGGGGGAGCATGAAGGGAAAAGAACAT